>VWZK01019267.1:59297-93350 GCA_013396935.1 Baryphthengus martii | reverse complement strand
TTTTTTTTATATTTTTTTTTTTTTTTTTTTTTTTTTTTTTTTTTTTCAAAACAGCCATAAATCAGCTCATTGTCATACACTTGGTTAACGGAGTCAAAGACCTTACTTGAACTAGCCTTGTATAACACTTCATTTCAGACAATCTAACTACTGTGTCTTACGTTAAAGGCGCACAAAAGCTTTTCAGTTTTCCACAGATGCCATGGTTACCCTTATTTCTAAATAACATCTGGAATTAGATGTTTTGAGATGAGACTCTGGGCTAGAAAAGTCTAATGAAAGCAAGAAGGAAAAAGAAATCTTTTAAGTGGCAGAGAGACATCCTCAGAAACTTTGCATTTCACATGACAAAAAAAAAAAAAAAAGGGAGCAAGAAGGAGAGAGTAGGCCTGGAGGTGCAAATTGCTTTTGCAGAACAAAATATATCAAGAATTAATCTACTCTCACCTAGGACAAAAATGCATTCGGGAAGACTCTTGAACTCCATCTTTGATTTTTATCTTTCAGCCAAGCAGACTCAGTTTAAAGACAAATTTTGCTTATAATGCACTCCCACACACTTCCTTCATTTTGTTTTCACAGTGATGAGTGGATATTATAATGCAGATTCAAGTTTCCCCAGAGTCGAAGTACTTGGTGGCAAATCCCCTTATAAGCAGAGAGATTTTAGTTAGTGGCAGCAAACATGCATTTAAACATATGTTCCAATAATGAGCAGGCAAGGTTGACCTAGAATCCACCTGTCCACATGCCAAACCTGCCAACATTATTTTGGCAAATTTTCAGCATTCACTACACTCAGAGCTATAAATCACCTTTCAAAACCAGCAAGACGCTTTAAAAAGGAGGAGGATACAAAATAAATACTGTCTTTACTCTTGGAACCATCAGCAGTATTTCTGTGCATAAAATAACAAGTGAGACAGGAAATAAGAGATATTAAAGAACGAAACCCAAAACAAATTGACTGCTGGCATGCAAATTGATCAAACATTCATTTTTCTAAAGAACAGCTTTTATTAATTTTCTGTCATGTTGCAATAACTGGGATGTGAATATAGTGATCTATATCCAGGACCCAAAAAAATGCAGATGCTGACAACATACAGATAATTGCCACATTCCCCTACAGCCCAATAAACTTTAAAAAAAAAAAAAAAAAGATCACAGAAATGAATTGCAGAAACGAGTGACACACAGAACCTAAAACAGAAATGTAGCACAACTAGATAAGATGACTACAGATATAAACAAAAATTTTTCCCAGGGTTTTTCTGCAGTGTACAATGGATTTAATCTCCTGACTAAGCTCATGCAACTTATTGCTCTTGGAAAGAATATTCCGATCAATTTTTATTTGGTGTCATTGCACATGTACGTCCCAATACAACCCAGAATTTCCAGCCTGACATGTGTCCCATTGTACAAAATACAATGTCTTCCCCAAAGGACTTAATGGTGCTGCAACGAAAAACCCAGAGCCAAACCCACTCTACTGTGTGACGTCCTGTGAAACTTAAGAGAGCCAAATAACTTTTGGGCAATTAACTATGAGGATTTTAATGAACACCATGAATGCAGCAACTGTATGCTATGAACAAGTTATAGGAAGGGCGTAAGTATGGCTATGCTCTTAACAGAGCTGAGTTAGGAACAGTCTGAAGAGTTAAAATCAAGGACAAAACAAAGCATGGAGAACAGCTATGTAAAGTCCTGTGGGTGTGCCTGACCAGTATCTTTTCATAGATGATATATCGATATTTCAAGGCAGCAGTACACAAGAGTTAAAACTCCCAAGAAAAGAAGTTAACAAGTCCAAACTTGAATTCTGACTACAGGAAAAAAGAGAAACATCTTTTCTTTTTTTTTAAACACTTCTTTCACAACACCCCCAATCCATGATCAGCTGATGTCTTAAAATACTTAGGCCAACTGGGAGAATAATTTCCTACCTTTAATCTTACTTATCTCATGTTTTAGAAAGCAGCCCACTACCCTATTGAAAAAAAATGTGAGTTTAATGTATACTTCATTTATGCAGAATCTAGCCTGTAATTTCCTACTGGCACCTAAAACAAAAGGACAAATGTAAACAAATAGAAAAGGTAGATGACATTTTTTGCACTCAAGACCTGAAATTTTAAGACATAAGACTTCTGATCTTTATTTTATTACCATGCTGAAGACTTCAAAGCACAGCCATAAGATAAACGTAATGCAGTCCTGATTTCAAATATGCATTTCCCAAGCTATTTGCCTTGCGTGAAAAGTAGAGAAGCTCCAAAACTAGCATTACAGTTGCAAGAAACTCGTTTAAAATAGAATCCTGTCCATGCTTATACTCTTACCTGTTACTCACCAGAAGCACTCTTCATGAACAAAAGAGGCTTCGTAAACTTCAGACGCTCCTCATTAGAAGCAGACAATCTGGAATGCAAGCAAACCCACAGAGTTAACGAGTCAGTCAATACCAGTATAGCCCTTATCCATTACCTACTGAATTCAGCCTGCAGTGAGCCTAGGGCACCAAGCTGAATACTTCATTCATTCATTCACAACCTTAGATTTACTCTGGCAGGTTTCAGAACGGGAGCCAGGCTTCAACAGTCAGCCTGGAAGATAATGACCTTTATTGACATCGCTGTAAATTTAAAGTTTGTGTTTGCTGTCAGTCAGGTATGACATGATCCCTATTGATTTGTGGTGAAAGGGTGTAGTGATTCTAACCCTCAGGGCTGGAATTCTGCTTAGGGCAGAAATGAAGCCCTACTGGTGAAGAAGGTGGTTACACAGCTTTCCTTGTGCTGTCAGACTACAAATTGCTGGAAATAGCTCGTGTCACTCTGACCAGGGGACCTGGGAGCAATACAGACAGTTGACCACCGCTATATTTTGTGGCCTGTCCTAACATATGCAATTTGCCTCCCCTTCAGAAATCTATACCTCAGTCATACAAATGTCTTGGGAACAAGCCTGGATCCAGGATACACTGAGAGTCCTCTTCACTTTGTGGAGTATGGAGAGGCTGGCGAGGGCAGAGGAGGTGGGTTCAGATGGGAGCAGAATGAGTGAATACATGAATTAGGAGATTTAATAAGCGAATAGAAAAACACATTGTGTGCTAACTTCCTAGCATTCCGTCTCTCTTTAGAATTAAGTGTTCACGCATTTGTGCTACAAGAGGTTATGTCCTAGACAAATGTGTTGTCCTTCATGGGTTTAGTCAGCCCATTCTTCGCTTTACTTAGTCATACGACTTAAGACACTATTTGTCTTTCTATATTGCCATATGTGAATGATTCATAATTGTGTTTTAAAATGTGCTTACAATTAGTCCTCCAGATGCAACACATAGACTACAGCAACCTCAATCAGTCTGGAGCGGACAAAGAATCTTCCACTGTTGCAGTCCTCTCTGCTCCCCTGCCCCCACTTAACAAGTCAGCAGCAGGGGTGGAGCTTCTAGTGTTTTGTATACACTTATTTTCCATTCAGACCTCTTCTGTTTTCCAGACTATTTCCTTTTCTGGCATATGTTTATTTTCCTCCTTGTCTTTTCTTATAATAGTTAGCATAGGCAAAATGTATCCAGTTACTATGAAAAGACTATTATCTGTTTTCTTCCCCTCTATGGAAAAGGCCACTCTATTCTAATACTTTGCTTTTGTAGCCAGAAGCTACTGAAGGCCTAAGGAAAGAAACCCTTTTTTTAAACACTGGCTCTATAATGCAAGTGTTCTTTCACAACTACATAGTGTTAAAGGCCTGATCCTGTTCTACTTGGAGGCAATCTGGTTCTAAGAACAACAACATATTCTGTGTTTCTTAAAAAGGCTCAGGATAACTGTAAGTAACTTTTAACATCCTTGGTACATTTTCTTTCACGCAACTTTTCATCTTCTGAATCAGGACAGATGCATCTGCAGGCTGTGTACAACCACAGGGAACAGCAGCTCTGGAATCAAGCTCTCGAGGAGTCCAAAATGTGCATCTCTCTGGAAAGGGTTCACAGGCTGCCATGTGCCTGCTGGAGCAGCCGCAAACAGGTACAGTACATGTGGAGCCAGCGGGCTTATTAGGGAGCCATTTGTCTGCATGGATTTTGCATGACCAGCTTTCTGTGGCAAGATATGCCTTGAAGCTCAGTTTCAGAGAAAGGCAGTGATGGTTTGGGAATCATTTCTTACAGTACTTCCAGTTGGAGAGACAGGTCAAGGTTCTAGAAAAATAGAAGTGTGACCATTCAGGGATCGAAAGCTTCTCAATTACGCTAAGAAATAAAACCTAGAAGAGTGAAAGATAGTACGTAACATCAAGTTTTCAAACACTGTTTTCCTAATTGCCTTTAGGGCAATGTAGGATGTCACCAGCCTAGCAAGGCCATTGGAAAGTAATGAGCTAAAATTCCTGAAAGGGAGCAAAACCACATAGTCTCTGGTCAACTTGCAAATGCAAGATGGTGAGAGAGGAGAAATACTTTGCCTGGATGCAAGCTACATGTGGAAAGGCGGCCACTGATCACCAGGACTGAGCAGAAGAAAGCAGCAACAAGAAAAAATGCTAGCAGGGGATGGGGTTCATCACACACCAAGACACCTCATGGTAGCTTTGTTCAAGGTGAAGGGAAGACTGCAGCTGATTCCTCAGTTAATGAGACATGTAGCACAATGGTGCCATACTGTTTTTTTATAAAACAACATGCAAGCATGTTTTTTTTTTGTTTGTTTTTTTTTTTTTAGGGATAGTCATCTGAGCCCAAGGGATGAACTCTTAACACTAAATGGACAGTCACTTAAAGATCTATCCAGCCAGGAGACTGAATCTCTCATTCACCCAACAACACGGCTGATGAACATCATGATGGCTAGCAAAGTAAGCATGAAAGTTGTGGTCCCGTCCCACAACGGTGGGGTGATTTGACAATATTTGCTTGAGAGAGAAGGGGAATTTATGCATTAGACATTTGAAGAAAATGATTTCGCTCTTCCTGACAAAACCCCAGACCTCTTGTGGTCAGACACTGGTGACTTTCAGCATAGCTTTTTCCCAGAGGCTATAGGGAGGCCAAAGCCCTGGGAAATTCTAGCAAGGGCTGCACAATCCCTCCTTTTAGAAACACATAGCTTGCCAATGTTAATTTTCTACTTGGAAGCTGAGCAAAGGCAGAGGTAGATTTAAGGGAAGATCCATGAATCAAGAAGCCAGAGAGCAGGCCCTGTACTGAAGTAGTTTTGTGCATCTAGAATCTATAGCTAGGAAATTCCCAAGGCAAACGTTACTGGAGTCTGCTACAGAGAGAGAGGAACAGCAGCATTAACAGGTCAGCAACCCTGGATTATCACCAAATATTTAAGTGGAAACCCCTTTTTTACTTTCTTTCACAGAGTCTGTTTCACTGGATTAGAGATATTTCATTTCAGGCTTCTTGTCCTCTCATTTCTATCACAAACTAGATACCACCAAGGCTTTTCACTTGCAAATTCTGGAGGGAACACAAGGATGATGAGTTGACAGTTAGTCCACTACCACACATTGACCACTTGGAAGACAACAGAGCTCAGCCAGAGATTTGTTGAAGGCTTCAGATCTTAATATGCAGGGGTAAAAAAGGACACTTTCTGCTTGTTGTCTGCAATAGGGACACACAGAAAGCACTGATATAATCCTAGACAGAGAAAACACTCCTGACTGGAGCTGCTATTAGGTCTGAGTGTGCCTCTTTCTAGGACAGCAGTGAACTCTCAACCAGATGTCTGCTGGATTCTGCCAAGATTTTTATTCATTTTCTCTCTTTTAAATGCCTAAGTGGCCAGAGACGACCTATATAAACTTTTGTAGCACAGTACCTCCCAAGAGGCAACCAGGTGAACTATGCAATTAAAGGCAAGCCTGCATCAAATTAATTAAGGGTTAATAGCAAAGGTTTTTCAATCTGGCTAGCTTGGTAAGAGCAACCCTGCAAAATCATTTTCAAAATGCTTCTTTAAGAATCTTCTCTACATTTCCTGTTCTAAAAGGGTTCCCCAGGGGAATGGGACTGGAAAGCCCCAGTAGGATTTTGCTACTTGGCAATACCTCCACCTGCTGTTGAAGTGGAAAATTATCATTCATAGTTCTTGAGGTATCTTCAAACAGCACTACTGAAAATCAGGCTTCTGGAAGAAAGTGTGCTGGCTCCAGACAGATCAGAACATAGAGATCCTGCTATGATGCTGCTCTTGTGACCTTTCTAGTCCCTGCAAACTACCACTGAGCAAAACTCTTTTATATTTGGAGTTTTCCTGTATTTCAATCAATTTTCATATGCAGTCTCTATCAAGTAATGTTCGTCCTTTAACTACGATTTCCTCAGGATCAATGGCATTCCCTATGCCACAACGGAAGCAGGACTTTCAGGAACCATAGACGTCCAGAAATTATTCCTAACCACAATCATTATTCAGATGTGATCATTTCTCTATTTTCAAATGGATATAAAAACCTGCATTTAGATACCTGATTGTTCTATCTGCAAGTTTTTAAATGTTAGAAGTAGCAGCCATATTTTCAAAGCAACTGAAAGTTTCCAAGTAGAAGGGGCTGAATTTTTTGAAAACGCTAAAGCCTATTCCTTAAAGATTTTTAACACTCAGGTCATATTTTGACTGAAAAGCATCCCCCTGAAATTAGAAGTTAGACATCTAGCCATTAGTATAAAGCTCAGGCCTAAAAATTTTTCTGTTGAAAATAACACCTTAGAGTGGTGGAAACTGGTTACCCAAAAGCACCAGTTATATTCAGAAATTAGACAAGCATGGCTACGGTTTACTCATACATCAAAATATTAACCTGTCTGAACCAATTGGGATTGTCCAATGACCAGAATCTATTTCTAGCTTATTACTTTGGCAAGTTATAATCATGTTTATAGCAAAGTTTTGAGCTGTATTTTCATTTATCAGCCTATTTAGCTTAAATAATTAATTTTGCACCATGTGTTTTGATTCAGGCTGAAATTTGTGCAAGTCCCATTAGAAGACATTTTATATTTAGGTTTAGATCATTTTTGAAAATTTTTTGCATAGTAATAGATTTTCTTCTTTTTTTTTTCTTTTTTTTTTTTTTTAGGAAATGCCAACTTGTAACGAAAGGCCTTTGGAAATTCGAAATGGTTTTCTGTACAATAAAGCTGCATGTCAACGTACTCGCAGTAATTCAACCAGTAAGTTGCAAAGAAGTAATCTTTTCTCTTGCAGTATTCAGGGAGTGCACAGCACAGTAATTCATCGTGTGATGATATGGCAGTGCTGAAAGAAACTACAGCTGTTGTCCAGATTTAGTCTGGGATCCTCAGCTAAGAATTACTTACAGTATTATAAAGTCAGGAGTTTTGTGCATAAGCATTCCATTTTATGATTTTTAAGGCATATTTGAAATAGGCCAGTGCTCTTTTGGCAGGAAATATTTGCCTTTTTCTACATTTAACATTAATGGCTATCTCACAGTGAAGATTGAAAAGATCACTCCTTTCACAAGGGAGATTTACAAGAGGAAAAGCGTTTCTAAGTAACATTTACCTGAAAATGTGCAGAAATGTTCAATGCTTGAGAAATAACCCAGCCTCTCTGCCCATCCGCCAGGCATACGCCCGTATTGGATAGAGGAGATGGACGGCACGGCGCCGCGGAAAGCTGTGCCCTGCAGAGACCGGCAACCCCATGCTCTCCACACCAGCCGCAAATCCCTTTCCCAACAGCTGGACTGCTCTGGAGGGAGAAACCCAGTAAGTGCTACAGGAAATCACCTGAAAAACAGACAAAACTGTCTCCAAAAAAGAACCTCTCGATGACCTTGGCAGTGCTGTTTCCCACTAAAACCTACCTCCCTTGCAGGCCCCGTCAGGGAAGATGGCACATGCCTGCTTCCTCCACTTTTTAACCCCATCCCTCCTCTGTGAGGAGTAGGAGAGCGGGAAAGGCTCTGTGTCAGCAAAATCCCCTTTCTTCAGCAGCTTCTCCCTCCCGTTGCCCCAGCAGGTTTTACAGTGTGTGTAAATCCCCCTGTGTGGTTCGCACCACCTTGGTAGCCACCCGGAGCCGCCTCAGAGCTCACCGCTGAAGAGGCCCTTCCTGGGTGTCTCCCCGCCGCTGGCCGTGGAGATGCTCTGTGCACGTGGCCGATAAAACCCCAGCCTGAGCTTTGGGCCCCGTCGCAGCGAGCCTCCCGAGTCACCTCCGTTGGCCCAGCCATGGCCACAAGCAGGTATGGACTCGCCTCGTGGCTGGTAATCGCTGCCCTCGGCCCTGCTGGCTGCGTGAGGCATCCCTTTTCTGCCCCACACTGAATCAAACATTTAAAGAGCGCTGTTCATGTAGGCTAGAGACTGACAGCCTCTTCCTCTCCAGAGGGATGCCGAGTGATTCACTGGGAGAGGAGGCTGGGTAGGGTGCGGAAGGTGTGGGTGTTTAAAGCCTGGACTGGGGAGATGGAGGTGAAGCTCCTCACATTCAGCTGCAACGTCTTACCCTGCCTAAGGAACTTGCTGCTGCTTCCTCATCTTCTCCTGGTCATTCTCTCATCCTGGAGGCATCACAGCCTGACTTAGGGATTTAACAGGGGTGAGGAGGTGACAAGTTCGAGCACAAACCTCAACCAAACAACACCTGTGCAGACAGACAGACCCTCAGGGATTTTCTGGGCTTCCTCCTGTTTGAAGATCCTGCGTGGGCAGATGCTGCCCATTGGAAGAGACTTTTTGGCAGCAAACCTGTTTTGGGTATTGTTACTCACCACACACAGAAATAAAAAATACACCCTCTCATACAGAAATATAAGAAATTTGAAATGATCTGATTTCAGATTCAGAAGACCCACAAAAGAATAAACAATAACGCTGATCTGGCAGCGGTGTACTTTTTGGAGAATATGTTTTTAGTATTTCACAGACATTTCTCCCTTAATCATGTTCTCATTGTCCTGTTGAATTAATAATCTTGTTTTCATGTCAACCTGCAGACTTCTTTTCTCACATATGCAGAACCTGAAATTTGGCTATTGTTCCACAGACTTCAGCACCTGTTAGTTTCACTTAGCTGCATTTAAAGTGTTGAACTCCTGTAATGAGTGCAATTAACTCTGGCCATACTGAACTTTATGCTTTAGGTAATTGTCAGTTTGCAATATCCAATTCCGTGTTCAAGTGGAAGGTTTTCATTAAGTATTTTGTTAAAGGTCCATTAAAAAGGGCCAAATCTCCTGGGCTGGAGATAAGAAATCCACTTTCTGTGGAACAGAGGGAGGAAAAGCACTGAGAAGCTGCTTACCTTGGTTATCAAGCAAAAATGGTGTGCTTCAGCTCTTTCATCAGTAGAAAAAAGCCTTTGTGGTGGGTTAACAGAGGTAGTGCAGTGTAGTTCACAGTCTGAATAACTTTTGTGGGTGCTAATTCATAGTTGGTGGGAAATCCCGAAAACAGGTTCTATTTGTCCCAAGATAAAGTTATTTAGACACAAGATGAGGGAAGGAGTTAGAATTTCTTGTTTGCTAGTTCGGTTCTTAGAGGCAAATATGATAATACACGTTTAGGTTCCCTAAAGGCCACAAATTTTGGCACAGAGAATCAAGTGGGAGCACAACTATATCTTTCTACAACATTGCACCACTTCAATGACCAACATTGCAGTTTTGATCTATTTTAGTCACTGCAGAACAATTTCAGTGTGCAGTGACTGTTCAGGTAACAGGTGGCTTCAAAAATTAGATTTTTTTCTTTTTTTTAATAATCTTAGTGCCATCACTTATAAGAAGGAAAATGTGAAATAAGCAAGTTGTCCTAATGTATGTCCAAGAATTTCTGGTTCTACATAAAAATGAATGATTGTTGTTTGTTTGCTTTGTTACGTTCACAGGCAATTTCAAGGCCATCTAGATCACTAAGTACAGCCCAGCTGGTTCATACACCCTGTGGCTCACAGGCTTCAGTAATCTCAAATATCGTATTGATGAAAGGACAAGGGAAGGTAAGGCTGGCTTTGTTGATTTACGATTGAGTTTTACTTCATTTCACAAATGTAATCTGCAAAGTGCAGGGAAGTGACTTCAGGTTGCTACTCTTGGTTGTCAACTCATACCCAGGCTTTGCTCAGATTGAATTATTATCATTCACTTGCTTCTTAACCTTCTGAAGTATCTGTTTGCTGAAGCACAGTCTTCAGGTTCTAATAACTCATCCACATCAAGCTAGCAACACAAACACTGACATCCACTGCTATCCTTTTTGGCAGCTGAAGGTAGGCTTGAGATCATAGAGTCTGTGTCATCCATAAGTTGCACTAGCACAGCAGCTTTAGAGCTTCCTTCAAGTCAGAGGTGAGCCATAAAGACACTTGTGTTGAGAAATAAAACAAGAGCTACGAGGAACGTGGAGTACCTCAATAAAAAACAATAAACATTTGCAAAAACCTCAATAAAGTCTAGAGGAAGAATATAGTTGTATCTACTTAAGTAATGTCTTTGAAGGTGCTTAAAAAGAGAACACAGAAGCTATTAACTCAAACACATAGCTTTTGAACTTGTTGAATAAGGTTCTGAACTTGTTCACTATTAAACTTTTCAGTTGAAATATTTAATATTTCATTTATAATTATTTAAACTGAAATAACTATCAAAAATCATCCAATAGGATATCATCATCATCATCATTTACAAAATAATTATTTGTTGTCTGTATTTTGAAAGCCTATGAGGATGTCATCAACACAGTACTTTCACTTTTTATTTGAGGGACGTTAAATGGCTTCAGAGGCGTGAATTAGTCTAGTAACATCCTTCTAAGGGTAGTAGGTAATGTTTGATTTTTATATAAGGGGAGGAAGAGCAAAGAATAGGTATATAAGTACCACCTACCTACAAAGGTCTATTTATGTTGCTTAAACTTACAACACACATCAACTGTTTAGTAGAGGGCAAGAGAGATCTCCATGAGATCTCCATCTGTGTGTCTGAAATTAGTAGCAAGATCAAGATCTTATATGGTGGTTTTTATCAATCTCATTTATGGGAGAGTAAATTAAGAACAGATAAATTAATCTCTCAAGGCTGCATGTTGGTTCAAGGACCCAAAAAAAAAGAGAAGATTTTAGACATTTTCTTGTGTGTTTGTAATGGAGCATTAATTGATTGCGACAAACAAAAAGCAATTCATGAGGATATTCTGCTGAAATTTTCATTTGCTTTTACTACTGGCATAGGGTTGACTATTTTTTCATGGATTATGCCACTCTGTTGACTAGTACTGCTCATGTAGGTAATAGAAGAAACTACAAATGAACTATTATGATAACTGAACGTAGGCTTCCTCACGATGTTTTTCTTCCATAAATTAGGGTTTAGGCTTCAGTATTGTTGGAGGGAAAGACAGCATTTATGGACCAATAGGCATCTATGTCAAAACCATCTTTCCTGGTGGAGCTGCTGCTGCTGATGGAAGACTACAAGAAGGTGGGAAATCCATTTTCTCTCCCTTTTCCCACACCAGATTCCCCAAGAAAGATACCTACAAGCAGATTGAAGTGAAGCTGAAATGGACCATAAGTGACGTTTAGACCTTCATCCGTTACTGCATTTGCAAGATCCCTTTTAGGTACATGTGTGTATTGTGTAACATTGCACAATACAGCAATAGTAACATAATACATTTTTTTTCTCTTAAAAAACAGGTGATGAAATCCTGGAACTGAATGGAGAATCCATGCATGGGTTAACACACTATGATGCTTTACAAAAATTCAAGGTTACGTACTCTCCTTACAGAACAATTTCTGTCTTTATACACAATGCACACGTGAACCCGTTCATCCATTATCTTTTCTTTCTAGCAGGCCAAAAAGGGTCTTCTGACTCTTACAGTCAGGACAAGCTTCAGCACACCTCATTCTGCTTCCAGCTGTCTGTCACCCCATTTGTGTCAGTCACTGAGCTCTAGTCCGTGCATAACCAAAGAAAACAGCTCTTTCAGTTCAGAAAATGCAGCATTCTCATTAAGTGCTACAAAGCCCAATGACAGGGTCATAATGGAAGTTACCCTAAACAAAGGTAAGTGCTAAAATGAACTGAGCACTGACAAACATGGCGCTGATTGACAAAACACTGCTCATTTGCTCTCTGAATGTCTTTCCTCACTAACCTAATTCTTTTCCTGGTCTAAGTTTTTTTAATACACTAAATTAGATCTTGGTGCCTGTCAGTGCTAACAACTAACTATCAACAACAGCATTTTGAACACCATCTGTCCTCAAGAACCTATCTTTTTTTTTTTCTTCACTCAAGCATTAGAGTCACATTCATATCCTTCATGTGAAAAAGTAAACCTCTTGGCACATTTACCAATTATTAAGCATATTATGCAACTCTTCCCCATAATTATGCAAGCAGTTAATTTCATTCTCAAAAAGGCTTAAAAACAAATAAAATACATATCTATCTTCTTGTAGTTCTTTCACCTCCTCTCCAACTGTCATCATCTTCTATTTTATAAACACCCACTGGCAGAATGAAATAAACTTTTAAATATGGGAACATCAAAACAATGAAAAAAGCAAAGTCTCTATGAAGTAACAGTATGATTTACCAAACACACAGCATGGGATCTGACATCAGAGAGATTGTCCAGGGCAAAGAGGGTAAATCCACAAAAAATTTAAAACTATATTATATAAAACAGAAAGAGGATCGAGACGATACAGCTAACAATATCCACACATTCTTAATTTTTGTTCGGCTTTTTTTTCCCCTATTCTGTCCCCTTATAAAGTCATTTGAATTATTCTGTAATGACAGAAATTTTGCCAAATATACCTGCATTGCATTGTGTCTGTGGCACACCAGTAATGAATTGCAAACCAGATCTTGGAACCCCAGAAGCAATATGGGTGTGCACTCACTTTAATCATGAGAGAAAAAAAACCTAAATGAAAGACAATAGAAAAAAGCAGCAGCTAATATTGAATGTGAAACATTCATGAACACGAGACATTGGTTCCAGTTTGAACAGAAAAAGATAATTAAATTGAAGAATTAAAAAAAAAGTATCTCCAATGGTTTGTTTCGACTGCTTCTTATGTCATTTTAAAATTATTGTTAATTCTTTCAGAGCCAGGTGTTGGCCTTGGAATTGGGTTATGTAGCATCCCTTACTTCCAGTGTATTTCAGGGATTTTTATTCACACCCTCTCGCCAGGCTCCGTGGCGCATATGGATGGGAGACTCAGGTAGGATGAGAAAGAGCGTCTGTCCTATGCCGCAAGTTTTCATTGCTGTGTTTTATGGGTTTATTTTTGACCTCTTTGGGCAGGAATTCCTAGTGCTTTCTGAGAGATCTGGGTTTAAAGCATATGCACTATTCTGAGGGTTTGAGCATGTATATTTAGGATATGTGGTATTTCCAGATATAGAGCAACCCAGGGAAATTCTTGTCTCTTGTTGAAGCTGGGATAGTTTTGAAGGTGTTAGGCAAGCATATAGCATTCTTCCGGGAGGAGATTTCCAAATGAAAAAGCATCTGGAAATAAACCACAAATGTATGTCATAATCTGGCTAGTATGAGCACTAGTTTTCCCTGATACAAGCTCCTCTAATTCTATCCCTTCTTGCCCGGTATAAATACAGATTGGCTGACATGAACTTTAGGGGGAGTGTAGAAATTAACTTTGTTACATTTATGACCAATTAGTAATGCTGAACATACTTAGAACTGAATGGAACACAACATTTTCTGTAGAGGTTTTTTGATTTATCTTTGTCTGTAACCCTCTTCTCCACATGTCCAGGACTTTAGCTAAAAGAATTGTGATCTTAGACTATTTGAAAGTTTGTGTGATACAAATCAGTGCCTTTAGTCAGTCTTTTCGTGTATGTGAGTGTTTGCAAAGGCCATCGCAGTTTCCAGGTGGACCAAATTCAGATTTTTATCTAGAAAGACTAAGTCTAGCAGTGAGCAGGATTACAAGTTTGCCATTCAAATTCTTCTATTAAGAAGTTATTCCTATGTAGCAGAAACACAACATTCTTTCTGACCTTTAATAACACTAGCAGACCATAAAGACGTGAAAAGTGCAGTGTAAACTTGAAAGGAAGGAAGGAAGATGTAGGTGGAGCAGCAGCTGAGCTGTGTGTAGCAGGAAGATCACAGACACAAAGTGTGCATAGCTGAACATGAAGAAAGCTCCAAGGTTGCACACAAAAGTTGCAAGGCAGTTAGATCAAAAAACCTTGACATCCAACTCACTCCCATTTCTTTGTTTGTGACAGGAACAGACATAATGATTTAATCTGTGATTAACTTAGAGCTCAACCACATGAATTTGCTTTTTGTATACTTTCATATGGGTGAGACAAGGTTGGGAGTATATCTGTTTCGTTTATATCCTCACTCTTTTCTTTTTTTTTTTTTTTTTGGTAATATTTCTGTAGGTGTGGAGATGAAATTATTGAAATTAATGAAGCTTCAATACAAAATATGACTCTTAATGAAGTTTATGCTGTCCTAAGCCATTGCGATCCTGGTGCAGTGCAGATTATTATAAGCAGACACCCTGAACCACAGGTAGAACACTCTGTTTTCTTTCTGACTTTCATTAAAGCACATATCGAGAACTAAGACTAAGTGAGGGAGCAGGTGCTAACCTAAAAGAGGTGGAAAAATGTTGATAACAATGCTTATCTCTTTATAAACATCACTGCACACAAACCTGAGATATGCACTATCTTAAATATAATCATGTAAGATTTGAAGATCACTGGAGACAGTCTTGCATGAATTTCTGTGATGTGAATAAGGAAACTACAGAAATAACCCAGAATAACTACAGAAATAACATATGCAAGAGAGAATTCCAAATAATAAGAAAATAATTCGAAAGAGGGAATATACTCCTCGCAAAAGAAAAACACATTTATACACTCATCTTTCAGTAAATACAATTTAGGTTTTGCCCAGTCAATATTCATATTTAAATGAATATTAAAGTAAAATATTTTATTCTTGCAAGATTTTTCTACAAAATGCTTCCTAACACCAAATATCATATAAATGATTATCAAGTTTAAATTGTTGCAGCATTTACCATAAAAACATGATATTATATTATCTTATACTGGTAAACTCAAAACTCCACTTCTAGTGAAATATGCAAAAGAACATTTATCTTTGGAAGATCCCATTTCATCTAAATAATCAATATAAACATCCATAGATATACTTCAGCTATACTGGAATATATACAAATAGAATGGCATACTACTTACTGAGCTTTAAAATTAACTGACATGTGATATAGTTAGGTTTATTCATTTCCGTTAGGGGACTTGCAGGACTCGGAAACCTTTGTGAAAGGAATGAATGTTTAAATGTTAATCACCACCCCGCAGCAATCTCATGAGTGTATAATGCCATGGTATTTCCTAGGTGTCTGAGCAACAGCTAAAAGAAGCTGTTGCGCAAGCTGTGGAAAACAACAGATTTGAAAAGGAGAGACACCAATGGAGTTGTGAAGGTAAGGGAATAAGTGCATTCACTGAGACATAGCAACTTTGACTTAAATGATGTATAGGATGAATACGTGCTATATTAGAATCCTTGGCAACAGTCAAGTAACCCAGAATAGAAAGGAAGAGAAGGAAACCTCACAGGACAACACTCCTAATGTGCCACCTAAGTTACATACATTATCAGAGTGATGAGAAAAGACTACATCTGTCTTACAAGCAAAAATTTTTGTGCAAACTTCCTTTCCCTGTTGCTCATCCTTTTCAGTTCATAACCTCTGCTTTGAGCTCTTCAAACAACTGTCAGTAGGTGACAGGACTATGATAGCAAAGAACAGCACAATGCAGGTGATGTCCTGGGGACAAGGAGCTCCTTAATCCCCTTGTAAGACATAGGCAATCATGGGTAGAGCTATTTGCCTGGTTCAGGTATGACACCTTCCCACAGTAACATATTGCAACTATACTCCTTTTAATGTCCTAATTTCTTCTAAGAGACCAAAGGTAACAGAATCATCATTTGTAAAAGCATACTGCTGATATATAGAGTCGTAGAATCATCTAGTTTAGAAAAGACATTCAGGATTGTCAACTCCAACCATAAACTCAACACTGCCAAGTCCACCACTAAACCATGTCCCTCAGCACCACATCTACATGTCTTTTAAATACCTCTAGGGGTGGTGACTCCACCACTTCACTGGGCAGCCTGTTCCAATGCTTAACAACCCTTTCAGTGAAGAAATTTTTCCCAATACCCAATCTGAATCTCCCCCAGCACAACTTAAGAACATTTCCTCTTAGGAAAAATATAATCTTATTTTCCTGTCCAAGAATGTAACGACGTTTGGATCTACAAACCTTTAATGGATAAATGATATCTTTGCATCAACTGATGGTGGTATTTAGCAGCAAATTTAATCAGCTGAGTCTTAGAAGCAAATACTTTTCACGTATCTGAACAGACATTTTGAATATGTTCCCGATACAGGTGTTAAAAGACTAGAAACGAGCTGGCATGGAAGACATCCATGTGAAAAACACATTGACAGGAATTCTGCTCATGGCAACCGCAGGATACAGAAGCTGATGACCCGCTCCAGCAGTGACAGCAGCTACAACCCTAGGTCCTCGTGTAGCAATGGTGGTGCATACCAACTGACTGACTTGAAAGCAAGAGTACACAGCATTGATGTACCAATTACCAGACAACCTGGCCTGCTATACTCACTGTCTGGTAATAATTCAGAGAGAAATTCCCCTCCTACTTGCAGTGAGGGGGGTCGACCCTTGCAGAACACTAAGAAATCATCTGAGATACTCGTTAGAAAACCGAAATCGTCAAAGCCCAAACCTCCACCAAGGAAATATTTTAAGCAGGACTGTACATGTAGTGACCAGTGTAATGCAGACAGAAAAGAAAAGCTTGTATCGGAAGTGGCTGTATCAGCTTCTGCAAGCGTTCAGGTAAAGCAAAATTTTCAGCATTTTCTTGTGCTTGCACATTTGTGAGGCAGGAGAAGGAGGCAAGCAAAGTGACTTTGTACGATGGCAGGAAAGAAAAAGTGTGTATATGTATGTGAGGACTGGGGGAAGGGGAAGAGGCTCTTCTGTTTTGAAAATAACATATTCATCTTAGTGAAGCCAGTTTAGCAGCGAGAATGGATTTGAATCTGTCACTGTTGTTCCTTGTGAACATGTGCCACTGGTGGTATCAAGTACTCTGGTTCCACTGCGACTGAACAGTGATGTGTTCTGGGCTGAAACTGAAGGAGTTTGCACAGCCTCTGATGTCACCTTGGTAGGGTTGATCCTATAACCTCAAGACAGAGCCAAATCGTTTATGAAGTAGAGAAGTTGTGAAACAATTCCATTGTTTCAGTAGTGGATTTTCATTGGAAGAAAGCACTAACATTATGTACAGCAAGTAATCTTGCGCTCATTTCTTGAGACCAGGAGATACTAAATGTATTCATTTAAATTGTAAGCCACGTACATATTTATTGATGAACTACAGTATTTGAAAACTGAGTGTATATTTGTATGTTACTAAATTTCAGTTCCTTCTCTTATCTGAGATAGAACAGAAAGGGAGTTTCACATTTGCATGAGTGTGAGGGACTGAGATCCGCGTGTTGAAACAAAGTTGTGGTTTGTTTAAAAATGAAACCTCTTTCCCCTGGGTTTAGTAATATGCCAGTAGAAATGAATAAATCTCAATGTAATGTAAAAAAAAACCCCAACACTCCAAAATACAAAAAAAACCTCCCAAACCTCCCACCAAATCAGTTCCCAAGCTGCAGAGTTCAAAAGAAAATGATACCACTCAGACTGAAGTCCATGTATAATATTAATATCCAAGAAAGTTTCAATAGAGCACCTCATGTAAGGGTCACTCTTTTACCATTCTCTAAGAAGAGAGCAGTAGAAACATATTCATCAACAACTACTAGAAAATTACCTTTCAGAAGTAAAATTTCAAGGAAATAAATACTTGTTGAACTTATCACTTCATGCAGGTTATTGTTCTTCAGTACTCAGTTATTCTAAATGATCAGGAGGAAGAAATAATCGTATGACCTATAAAGTCCATGAAAAGTCAAGCTCTTCTAATGAAGATAACTTCCTCTAGTAGGACAGTCTGTATATCTCAGGGTGATAGCTCCTTTAAATCCCCAGGAGAGAGGGTTTCTTGTCAGAATGTATTTGAAATCATAAAGAGAAGGTACTATTATTGCTTTTAAAATTTCTTTTTTTTTTTTAATCTTTATTCCCCAAACATTTTGCATTGGTCAGTCTGAGGCTTGCTTGCAAACCACAATTTTATATGGGGATTCTGTAGACTATAAGGTTATTTTTTCATACCCAAGAATGCAAATTGATAGTTTCAACTGTGCTTTAAACTGCATTGGTAAAAATGTAGTAAAGACTAAGATCAAACTATGTGGTCATAGTGCTTCCAAACTGGCTACTTCACGCATTGGACATCTGACGCCCATGTCTAACAGCAACACTACACAAGTGCAACTTTCAAGAAGGAACCTAGTAAGCAGGGGATGGAGAAAGGTCTTCCTGGAAGAAGAAAGTTGCATAACAAACACAACCCCATGACAGAAAAGTTAAGAAAGTGTTCAATTATATATATTTTTTTTCAGGCCAATCTCATTTGTTTCTAGACCTTCACACTGTCCTCTTTGGTTTTTGTTCCTATTGGAATTCCTGAAGCTTAACTACATATCAGAGAGCCCTTCAAGTTTCACAGCAGAACAGATGATAACTTGGTGACATGGTTACAAAACAATCAAGTAATTCCAGAGCATGTGCTAATGATGTTGAGAGTGGCGTTTACTGCAACCTCACACTGATCCTCTCACTCTATGTTTCCAGCCAAAAACAAGAAAGGGAGAGCTCTGAAACTACAGCAATGATTTAGCTTCTGTAGCTTGTGCTGGAGGGCAAACAGCTTCAGCAGAACAGGTAGCTTAATATGAAGCTAGAGGAAATTTGCTTGACTAGTTTGCAAAAGTCTACTGAATGACTCAGTTTGCAAGAATTTAAAATTATGGTAGCCAGTCTTTTAGTTTATTATAAAGTTTATTACTAAATTTTTGAGATATTAATTACACTTTTTCACAGTCTATGCGTAACCGTAAAATACCATGCCAGCACTCTTGAAATACAGAATAAATTAATTCCTTTGAGGATTGTATCACAAGCAGAATTGAAAGCTTAATTTCTATTGAGTATTTCTTTTCAGATTAAAAACAAATGAAGATATGGGGTTTTTTTCCATACTCATATATAATGTGGTTTATATAACTACATTTTGACACACTTCTATTTCCTGTTTGTTCAGCAGGAAGCTGCAGAACCACTGCGAGAGGGACACCAAACTGATGTAACCCACAGCGTCTTTACCACTTCTCCTACAGCATATGATACTGAACACACAACTGCTGTTCCAGCAGGCAGAGATCAAGAAAGAAAATCAAACTTAGGTACGTTTAAGTCCATTAACTTTTGGGGTTTTGGGTATTTTTTGCAGTTAAACCTAGAATTTAGTTTGGATTCCAAAATGGGTATCCAGCTGGCTTCACCTTTCTCTTTAAATGTAGACTTCAATCCATATCTGTACATTTTGGGGTGAATAGGAAAAAAAAAAAGTATCAAATTATTGATTAATCTTTGGGAAAAAAAGGAAACTATATTAAAAGAAGCATAACAGAGAATGTATTGTGAGAAAGTGTTAATTGACAGGTACACTATTGCTGGATTTCTTCAGACAAAGCTTCTTATTTATATTCTAAATTTTGTATTAGAAGTTAGTTTTAGCTTTTCAAAGGACATACTTTCAAGGCTCAAGTGTTGCAGTGGTACAGACCACTGATAATAAGTTAGTATTTTGTTGTGCTAGTTAGAACTAAGGAAACCTAATGTTATAGAAGCAACACTCAACTAGATCTCAAGCCTCTTACAATCTAAATCATTACTTAATTCTGTAACTTCTGGCTCAGATAATTTAGAAAATAATGATGCATTTAAAAAAAAATAAATTATTTACACCAGAGCACGTAACAGTAACTGTGCAACTGCACAAACAAAAGTTTGCTGCCATTCGGCTCTACCATGACCAACATTAAAATGTTTACTCAGTCTGTAATTTAAAAATATTTCTATATTAGAATTAAATTTTTACTTACTAGAAAATTACAGCTAGAAATGCCTGCACAAATTTAAAGAAGCGTAAATATTAATCAAAGATCTTCATGGGAGAGTCACTTTAGAGTAGGATATACTTATAAAGGTAGGAAAGAAAAATTAATTAAAAAAAAATTACTGCAACATCAGCTTTTTCACTAGGTTGCACACAACATTACAATGTTAGCCTTCTCTTTTAACTGTTATACCCAATATCACGACTTCAGCACCCCAGAATTTCAGGTTACCTTTAGAAGTTTGAGGCCCTTTAGAAAAGGGATCATGTGTATATGCACAGGAGGCTTGAATGAAATTCAGATTTAGTTAATTAATAGCAATGCATAGATAAGGGATGCAGAAGTAGAAGAATGATTGTTTCTAACCAATGTTTCTCTAATACAGGGAATCCACTTTCATCAATACAAAGGCCTATACTTAAAAGACAAGCACGGGTAGATTATAGTTTTGATACAACAACAGAAGACCCTTGGGTTAAAATTTCTGACTGCATAAAAAGCTTATTTAATCCTACCATGAGTGAAGACAACGTCCACTTAGATTTGCAACCTGGCATCAACACAGAGAATCAAAATCGAAGCACCCCAGAGACAGTTCTGAAGAAATCAGAATCAGAAATAGTCAGTCCAAAAGTGCTAAAATCAGATGAAAACGACAATGTGAAAAAGGGTCCTCCTGTTGCACCTAAGCCAGCCTGGTTTCGCCAAAGTCTGAAAGGATTGAGGAAAGCAAATACAGATCTAAAAACACAGACAGATCAAAGTCCTCCTGACCTCGAGAGTATTTCCAGCAAAGAACTGCAATCCAGTTTATCTCGTGTCTCTCCTCGGGGATCATCAATAAAACAAAGAATAAGCTCATTTGAATCTTTGAGTGCTCCACAGTCACCTGAAAAGACACCTCGGAGGTTTAGCCTGAAACCGTCAGTCCAGAAAGAACACTCTCCTGCTGCAACAGGGTCAGAAGCAGCTTCAGCCCATTTAAACCAAGCCTTTCTTGGCTGTGAAACTAGCCAACAACAGTCACCTGTGGTCATTTGTACAAAGAGCCTAGATAGATCTTCCTCTCCCAGGGAGGTCCTTGCAGCTAGCTCAGAGAAAAGCAACAATGCCAACACCGAAAATTCCTCAGGTCTCTTAATTAGAGAGGCCACTGCAACTTCCCGTCTTGTATCGGTAGCAAAAGCACACAGCCTAAGATCACGAAGTTTCCCGCTTACTGCCACCCAGTCTTGTGAGATGATTAAGACATATGATGACAGCTGTAGCAAAATCTATTCCATCAGTAGCCAGGTGTCATCTGCTTTGATGAGATCTTTGCTTTGCCTTCCTCAGTCTCCAGCCTCTCCTGGAAACAGTGCATTGGAAACTCTGGACACATCGTCTCAGTCCTCTGTGGAGGAGAATGGGACTTCTCTCTCACCTGCAAGTGAGAATCATCACCTGGACACTGGGTTTTCACTAAAGTAAGATACCATATTTAAAAATTAGATTTACAGATCAGCATCTGAGCTGATTCACGGACAGATTAACACTCTAAGATAGCAGCACACAACAGTAAAGCACAGACTAAGCTAAGAACTTTTTAGAGCACAAAGGCTGAATGACTTATTTGACTGTTACACTTGGTTTTAATTTGTACTATATAAGGGCACGTATATTTCAAACTTCCTCCTACTTAAGGAGGAATATATCTAAGATTTCCATGATAAATGAGGTTTAAATCTGATTTTTGCCTCAGGCCAAGAAATTATTCCTATTCTTTTGTGTGATGGATTCTACTTCTGTTAGGCTAACAAGACTAATTTACCTTTGTATGTTTTTACAGTACTTATAGGAGCTACCACCCCAACTAAATGCTAATAAGATCAAAAGATGAGTGCTCCAAAATTTTATGTGCTATGCTTTTGTGGGTGTGTTCTTTCATAACTCAACATTTCTTTTTTTATTCTTGCTGCAATGGGACAGCCTCTCTGAGTTGAGAGAATATACCGTGAGCCTAGCAGACAACGAGAAAGAGGAAGAGAAACAAGAACACGGCTCACCTCAAGCATCCGGTGTGTCAGGGCAGTCTGTCATCTCTCTGCTTTCCCCTGAAGAGTTAGCAAAGCTTATAGAGGAAGTCAAATCACTAGATGAAGCAACCTTAAAGGTAAATCTGCTTTTTCTTTTTGTGAGTGATTTTCAAAAAGCTGCGGAGGGAATGCACCTGGTTAACCTTTGCAAGTTGATATTACAACAAATAAAAGAGTCATCTCAATATGTACCAGTAGTAATGCTTAGCTCTTCTGGTCAAAACACTTGAAGAAGTCTTCAAAGATAACTAAGCAAGAGTAATACCCATTTAACTAATGGGATAACAGTTATTCAGCAGGTAAAGCCTTTCTTTTCATTTGGATTGCCAGTCTGAGAAACCCAGTGGCTCATTTCTGGGATACTAAGCTACTTCTAATCTTACTGGATTCATCTAGAATTATAATTAAGCTCAGAATAAGTCAAAATCAAGGTTAAACGTGAGCATTACTGAACTGTAAAGAGCTTGGAAGACTGGTCCTGCACAAAGAAAAAGCAGAGAATGTCTAGAACTCTGCACTGAAAATAGTTCAGCTTCTGCTGGCAGCTACATGCTTGCTGTGTTAAGACAAGCCAAGCTGTGCAAAAGCAGCGTAACTGCATTGATGCACCAAGGAGCCTCACCTAGTACAGATTTTGCCTCCTGGTTAACTGCAGTGGCACGTCTCCCAGGTTAGTCCTGGTTTGTGTCTGTACTGCATGGAGCAGGGGTAGTGAATTCACATCTGCCTATTAGAATGCTATTCTCATGTGGGAGACTACCTCAAACTTTGCTAGTACGTTACAATCCAAAAGCAGTGTAACAAGCAGAATTTATGCAAGCCAAGTTTTGTATCAATTTGTGTCTCTTGCCAAGATCCCGTGTTGATATTTTTGGTATAATTAGCAGTAAAACCTATATTGTAATGTTGCTCTCAATGGGACTTCAGGTAGTCATATCAAATTGTCTGTTGTCATGGAATTTGCAGGACAATCTCTGAGCAGCACGTACCCTCTGCTTGGTCGCAGTTGGCCAGTGAGTTCAATTGTGGAAGGAAACAAGACACAATATCAAAATATGCAACTACAATTGTTTACATACGGAACATGATTGTGAAATTGTGGTCAAGAATGCCATGTTTCCTTAGGAAACGAGGTTAAACAGGAGTTGTTACCCTACACAAACTCATCTTTGGGATAACGCAGTCAGAGACAGCTTACTCTAGCTGTTAGTAGAACATCGCTAAAAAATAAGAATGAAAAACAATTCTTAAGCTGTGGCAATTGTATCCATGTGAGTTGTATGCCAACTTGTTTACCACTTTTTCAATGAAAAAAAAAAATCATCTAAGATGATTCAGCAAGATTTCCTTTTTCTATGGCACATAATATCTATAATATAATTCCACTTATTATAAAATGCACAATAGGCAAAAAGAAAACATGTTGATTTTTCAATCACCTTGACACATCTTGACTTTCTTTCTTTCTATGCCTAGGAATTTGATGATATTCACGTTACAATTTTGCATAAAGAAGAAGATACTGGGCTTGGATTCAGCCTGGCAGGGGGCATTGATCTAGAAAACAAAGTGATAACAGTAAGTAGCATCTTTCTTAAAAAATACGCCAAAGACAACTACTCTATCTGAAAATATGTAACTTACAGAGGCTGGCTTTTGGCATAATCAAAGCAGACAGCTGTACTGATAGAGTCAAAAGAATCATGGCTTTAATGAGAGAAAACAGGATCCTTCTGCACAGAGCTGCCCTCTCCAGGTGATTGGCAGTGGGGTCTTGTACTCCTCAACAGCTCTGAAATCTAAGGCAGAACACCACACAGACCTCAGCAGGAAGTAACCAACACCTTATTCACATGCTCAGAGATGATGATACAGGGTGGTCAGGAGGAATGAAGTGAGCAGATAGACATGTACGGGGTCTGGAAGCTAGAGACTCACTTCATGCCCTCTTCCTCCCTCTAGCAGAACTGCGAGAGGGTCAGAAAATAGCATCAGCAGGGTACGTACCATGGGCAGCAAGGCTTTGCCCATCTGATACCAAGGCTAAACAGATTGCCTACCTGCCTGAGGAGGGCTGTGCGCAGGAGAACTTGTCTGTACAAATTTATTTAACCCTTAGTTCTGAAACATGCTCGAAGCAACTGGTTCCTGGCAAAGAACAGAAAATGCGCATGGTGAAAAGCACTAAGTAAGTAGTGATTTGTTGTTTTTCTCCTCTTTCTTTGTGTGCGTGGTGACTGGACTCTTCAATAGGTTCACAAAGTGTTTCCCAATGGACTAGCATCTCAGGAAGGAACTATTCAGAAAGGAGATGAAGTACTATCTATTAATGGAAAGTCTCTAAAAGGTGCAACTCACAACGATGCCTCAGCAATCATGCGACAGGCTCGACAACCCAGACAAGCCGTTGTTGTCACTAGGAAAGCTAAAGATGGAGAAAAACATTTCAATGTTTCAATCAACTCCAGTACATCTTCGGTAGCAAGTGACGCCTCACAAGAGTCAGGTGAGTAAGTTCAGTGGTATTATCTTGTAGCTCTCATATGACATTTGTTCTTCACCTGAAATCTGAGTGTTCACAAAGCGGCTCAACATTGGCTGTGCAAATCTGAGACCCATGATCAAAGATAGTGTGGTTAATAAAATATCCCTAAAACAGACACGTGGAATTACTTTGTTGGAAAGGGAAAGAATTAATGGATTTTCAAAATGAACTCTCTGAAATAAACCAATTGTGTCCTCTGTATGAATTTTGTTAGACGTACAAAGATTATTACTGTAGTAACACAGCTAATTGAAGATATAATGACAACTCAGTGAACAGTGAGTCTTTATTCCAATATTATTAGATTCTAGTTTACAGGACTTTTACTCTGTGAAAGAGAATTGGTCTGAACAAACAATGTGCTATTGTTTGATATAGCAGGTGGCTACATCTGAAACAGAGCAAGGTCAGATTTTTGCAAAACTTTTCACATTCTTAGGATATTTTTGTATTTTTCTTTCTCAAGTGTGATCTGGAGATCTGTAGCTTTATTTCCATACGATGAATAAACATTAACGTTGTAGTTGATAACAATTTCATAACTAACATCAAGCCAAATACATTTACCTTAAATTTGGTTCATCAAACAGATTCAAGTAAATGCCACCAGCTTTCATCTTTGTATTTTCATTCTGCCATGAATTCAAACACAACTTTCTCACTCCAGCTTCCCAGAGGGCCTTACACGACCAAAAGAGGAATTAAAAGCTACAGTTTTCTTTTTCATTTGGCAATTTACGGTGCCTTTGCAAGCAAAACAGAAATTCATTTTTTTGTAACAGATGTTTTAGCTTCTTAAACTACATGGTGCCTCTCTGTTAACTTTCCATTTGTTTCCAGCAACCGAAGATACAATCTGCACTGTAACTCTAGAGAAAACACCTGCCGGTTTAGGATTCAGTCTGGAAGGAGGGAAGGGCTCTATACATGGAGACAAACCCATCATCATCAACAGGATATTTAAAGGTAAATACACTTAAAAGCGTACACGGCAAGTTCTTAGCTGAGGAAAACTTGTGCAGTTCATAACTGACTGCAGATTTGTATCCGTGAAAATGCTATTTTTTGTAAACGCAGCATTATCCTGTGCAGTGCCAGTAATTTGTTGCCTGCTGAGACCAGGTGGTTTATACCAAACACGCTGGTGATCCTTAATAAGTGAAAGATAAAGTCTCCTCCATATAAAGAACTAAAAGAACTTCATTTTCTTTCTCCAGGGACTGCATTAGAACAAAGCAGCCCTGTTCAGCCCGGTGATGAGCTGTTACAAGTGCACACAACTGCCATGCAAGGACTCACTCATTTCGAAGCATGGAATATAATCAAGGCATTACCTGATGGTCCCATCACAGCTACCATCAAGAGAAAGAATCTGAGCTCTGTTACCACCAAGTCATCTAAAACACTGTAAGAAGAGAAATTAGACTACTGCCAATAGTACAAACAAAAAAAGGATTTTATTACTTGCAGCCACTTGGCTGGCGCAGCAAGATACTCAGAAGGCACATTTGAAAAGTACACACGATCTTACTGCCAGTTACAGAGTGAGCTGTGTGGGATAAAACAAGATGTGCACAAAACGTGCATCATTCTTATTCAACATTCCGAAGCAGATGTTACAAAGTGTAGAGTTATAAAATAATGAATTTATTCATAATATACTGGTTGCAATAAAATATGTGACAGCTGTAGTATTCTTCTATTTTAAGCCATTAACTTAACAACCATCAGAAGCACACTTTGTGCAAACGTTTCAGTCCTACTCCACAAGCCTTGCTCCCTGCCCTCACTTCCCAGGAGGAAGAAATTCATCTACCAGCCTACAGCTAAACACTGCCTTAGATAGGGAATGTGTAAAGCCTTAGACAATGTGTAGAGGGCAGCGAAAGGGAGATGCAATTTTGTGTGTCATAACAACAATGTGCCCTGGAGAACTCCAGCTTTTCTATCCAAACCACAAAACATCCATGACAGCCAAAACCTGTCAAGGTAACTTCCTGCTAGCAGTTGACAGAACCATCTCAACTCCAGCAGGCAAATCTGGGGTTGGGACAGGGAAAAGGAAGGATTGTCTCATGGTATTGCAAGGGTGAGGCAGGAAGCTGAGGGTAATATAGCAGAGGTTTTCCTAACCTTGGCCAGAGGTCTCAAAGGACTACAGCTGGAGAGCAACAAGGACACTTAGAACTAAGTCTTGCCTTCTAACTACACACGTTTTTGAAATGTCTTTGTGTTAATTTTGTAAGGGAAAGTACCAGTGAGAGTATTTGGGAATTATAAATTCCAAATCCAAATGTTTACTCTGAAAACACTAAATAACTTGGATACAAATCTATGCTTCGAACACTGCTAGCAGCATTTTGGCAGTGCTTTCTAAGCACCGTATGGAATTCTATCAGCAGCAGCAAGTGTATTTATGGTGAGATGGTCGCGTGCACCCCTTTGGTCTTCTCCGACCTACTTCATTAGAGGAAGAGATGCAACATCAGGATCGAAGTTCTGACTTGCCAGTTGAAAGCCAGATGGCTGCACTGGTTATTGTCCTTGCCTGTTCACCTCCCCACAGCTGGGAATTTCCTGCACTCTTCTCCAGTTACTTGATTTCACCAAACCATAAACTGCAGGAGTTCGGAAGCTATTTCCGGCACACTTAACGCAATGTCACACAAACAGCAATTGAGAGAAAGGGAAGTAGGATAGACAGCAGAAGGTATTAACTGAATTCAGACATAGAAGTTGCTTTGGCCTTTCCTCACAAGTCAATTCTACATTAATCCTTGAAAAAATATTCTCAACAAGCCACCTGCCCTCACACTTCCAAACCCCTTCCCAATTGAGTTGTCTTTTCCAAAAACCAACCAGTCAGTCCTCAAAACAAAATTGCCATGAGCCAAGTAGGAACCAAAACAGGAGAAAAATGTGAGAAGGAATCCTTTTGTACATTTTGACTGGTGCCTATGTGAAACTGAGTATTTCATTTTTGGGGGCTATAATTTCCTGTATTTAACTTTACCGACATTATTGGTTTAGGCTTAATAAAAGTCTAAGTAAAGGCCTGGTGCGTATAAAAGAATGCTAGGATTTTTCAACCACTTACCCATACCACCAGTATAGCAAAAACATAAACGATTTCTGTTCAGAAAAACAGCGTTGAACTCCTTAGCACTGTTAAAGCTGTTTCCTGTAAAAGACAGATCACACTTTTTGGTCAGCTGCACAACTTTAACAGCAGAGACTGGACTAGCTACAGTGATGGCACAGAATGCCTTAATTACTTCAGTGCTATCTGCTGGACATCTCCTCCCCTGAAATAGCTATTTAATTTCATCCATTCAAAAACTGACCTAGAACCACCCAGATAGGTTTGATCTCCGTTTTCTTCAGAGGTGCTCTTCTCAGTTTCTAAAGTTCTTCAGTTTTTGCATGCCCCTGCATTTCCCACCTTCTGCCAAGATCAAAAGAAGTCAAAACATGCTGTTCAGCAGGCAGCACGTCTCACTGGGGAGTCCTCCAAAATCTTACAAGGTCACCTTTGCCAAGGTTATTTCCATCACCAATTTGGCAGAACAGAAGGCTGAACATTAAGCTCTTAATTCCTCCTGGATAGAACATGTAGACCCCTCTGAAAAATGATGCTTAAGTTATTCCAAGGAAGAGCCGCATCCACCACCTTTAATGCTCACAGCATAATAAAGGGCCCCATTGTTTGCAAAAGGTTTAATTGCAGGAATAAAGAGTGCTGACCTCAGCTTGGATCCTTTGCTAATTAAATTAACGCTAATCCTGCACAGACTTGCCGAGACATTGCACTTCGTGTCTAACAACTTCAGTTCACGTAGTTTAATACGTATGATCCTCTGTAATATCAGGGCCTGAATCTCTCCTCAGTCAATTTGTTACACTACAGAAATACAGAAAGCAGTGATTAGAAATAAGGACCATCTAAGGGCACAGAAGCTGGGAGGATGTGTTCTCACCAAAACAACTTTATCCCCAGCTAGTGGGTAGTGCAAATGAGAGTGAAGGCTTCTCCTTCTCATTGCCTTGAAGTCAGAGAGATGCTGGAGGTCTATGTGGCTCTTCCGTTTCCTTGATGGCAAAGCGAGTTCATGAGGAACCATTTTAAAGGACGATCCAAGAAAAACACCAAGGTGTGGCAGAAAAATATTTATTTCATCACACTCGTACAAGTTTTTACACCTTTGTACACAAAAAAGACTAGGCTAAAAACTGTTTCCTTGAAAAATCTATTCCACAGGATAAGATTTACAGTGGGAAACTTTGTATGCAAGTCCATACCCTACATTAAATATAAAACAAACACAGCGACAGAAAGCAGAGCACATTAACCTTGTTAAATAATCGAGTTACAGAATTAAAATCACAACCTGCATTTAAATTCATTCCTAATTTAAAAATTAGTTTTCCTTTTGTTATTATATGTAATCCATAGTAATGTCTGACATTCTTGCACTGTAAGTATTTTCTGAAGCTGGACACGTCACTGTACGCAAGATCAGGAGCTATTTCCCAAGATAGTGCTGTGAGCAACCCGGTCTTAGAAAAAAAACCAAAGTTCTTACGGCCTGTCAAGTCACGTCAAAGCTACGGAAAAGATTATTTACCCGTTAAAACTTCTTGCCACAGGAGATCAAAAAACATTCAAATGCAGTTAAAAACAGTAATTTCCAGCGTAGTTTCAAAAATGGCAAGTAAAGTGCTTAATCTTCTTTATTTATTGCCACTGTGTCAGTGTGGTTTGTTTCAAGCCATTGTTGAAATCACTGGGTTTGGTACGGAGGGGAGAAAGGAATTGTCTATTTGGCAACCCACAGACCTATACATTGATTGGCACTGCTAGACCCTGATTTAAAAAAAACAACAAAATGCTTAAGGCATATTTACCATTACTAATGAAGTCTGCTGGAAAAAACAAACGGGATCCTCCACACAATTCAATCTGTTCTGGCTTTTACCATTTGCTGGCTTGGACTCACTGAAGTATCTTAGCAGCTCTACAAGTGCTGGCAGCAAAAGAGATCCCCCTTCCTTTGGGGAAGGAACCTTGTTCCACAGAAGTTTACAGGGAGCTTCACAGACACAACAGGGCTGAGCTGCACCCAGCTAACACTGTGGTGCTAAGCGGATTTTAGCAACACTCCTCCTCACAGGCGCTGACAAAGCGTGGCCAACAACAGATCCAGTGCGCGCCCCTTCTCCCCACAGACAGCCACCAGGGCTGCCTCCAGGATTCTGCCAGCCTCTGTTGTGATCATCTTCTAATTAGGAAAATGAAGGATTTCATATTAGAAAAGAACGCATTTCTTGGCATAGACAGGTAGAAAATGATGCTTTAAAAATTTACTTCGCTCAATTCATTCTTCCCCTTACACTTTGCTAAGTATCTTTGCTGGTAGAAAAGTCCCGTAGACCAACTTCCTCTTTCTACCTTCAAGCTGCCAGGTTTTTTCCTACCCTCAGTTGGTGATGTCAGCAATTGGTCTTGTCATGGTTTTAATGTCTTAACAGCTTTGGTCAGGTTACTGTAAAATCCAGCTACGCTAGCTGGAAAGAAGGAATCCACTACCGTCTGGGGAAGATAGCCACCGAGATCAGTCTGAAAGAAACTGAGGAGTTGAGTCCTCGTTGGTTCCCTGCAAAGACGATGCAAGTGATTTTACAGCCAGCATTTTAAAAGCATTAAGAACTTTACAATGACTCTCATATGTACTGCTTGATAAGAGATATTTCTAAGTATGTTTTTTCAACATAAATTACAGACATTAATTCCAAACTTCAATGAACGTGGCTATCCCCACAGGTCAAATTACAGTTAAATTAGGCCCTAATTAGGTACATGCTTCTGTTTATGAATTACGGCAATGCAATAAACAACTGGATACTCATTTACCAAAAGTTAAGACTACACTTCTATGTTCTGCTGAATCTCTGCTTAAGAGGTCGGCAAGAATCCTGCCAATGATTGTGGTTCCTGTAACATTAAAGACTTCATTTCCTAGAGGGAAGACTAACTCCTTTGCCAAAAGAGAACAAAAGGAGCACTCAGTGATCATCATGACCAGTCAAAGGAAGACAGAAACATGCCCTTGCCAAGGGGCTACAGATCACATGTGGCCGTATAAACATAAATCCACACTGCTGGATGGATAAGAAGGGCTTCAGAATACATAATGTTCAAATAGATCACTTCTTACCCTGAAAGAGGGATACAGAAACAGCCACAAGGATAATTAAAACCTCTCACGAAATTTGGTTGAGGAGGACACAGCGGATGTTCCACATTGGTGGCTATAAGAAAAAGCATTCAAGAAAAGTATCATTTTGATAGAAGATGGGAAAGTCCTTGGTATTCAAAGCTCCAGCTGAGAGGCAAACTCACTAAAAGAGAAAATATTTAACACCACCATAACCTTTCCAATGTGGGGCCGTGCCATACAAGTGGTCAGAAAAGACCATTAAAAGGAACCACTCTGAACATGGAACGGGAAAAATCAAAGAAGTGTTGAATTTAGAAGCAATTGTTACTTCAAGTAGGACACGATGGGGGAGTTTCACAGAACCGATGTTGTGTGAAAGCTTTGCTTTGAGAGTTCATTCCAGTTACTTCCAACAAATCCATAGCGCTGAGGTGTATGCCACTTGACTGCTGAGAAGCTGTACTCTAGCAAGTACATAAACCCCTGGGAAGGCATTCCCAAATAGGATGGGAAAATGGGACAACTGAACAGTGGGGTGATAGAAGCACTGACTTGTAACAGGTAAACAACTGGATGAAAGTGGAAAAAACCCAAAGAAACATCCTTCCACACAGCGGCAGCCCCTTAAAAATCAGCACTATTTTGTTTCGTAAGAACAATAATTTCCATGTACAGGAGTGGTACGTGGCTTCCCGAAAATTTAGCCGCAGTGCAGAAAATGTTAAAACAAGACTTAGCCTAAATCGAATTCCTTTTAGAAAGTTCTGCAAATTCTTTAAAAAAAACCAAACAAAAGCAAACAACAAAAACACACTCACACAAATCCCCAGAACTTAACAGTAAATTAAATACTTATTCAATCTCAAAAGTATAGCAAGGGAAGAAACCACAGGCCAACAACATCATTATCTGAATTTTAAGATGACTTATGTACTCTGTGAATGTACTCTGAGAACAACAATATAGAGAGACCATCAGTATTTTATCTTCTGATCAAGATCAGATCAACAACTACTAAACAGCACATTACTTATTTTTCATCTTATATTTATTTCCAGTAGCTGGTAGTTACCTCCTAACATAATGTGAACATGTTGAGAAGTCAAACATCTTACCAGCAGATAGCATGGTCCCATCCTCATATTGTTTCACTAGTACCACATCCACAAATTCTCTTGGTGAAATAATCCTCATGAAAGCTGAGGGGGTTGTAGTTCTGCATATAGAGACAGTCTGGAATTCACAAAATGGAGTTCTGTCAGTTGATGCTTTCAAGAGTACCCCAATAAAGTCCCTGTTCTTTCTGCTACTTTTCCAGTTACACTTTCTAAACTGTATCAAGGAATTCTGTTATACCCTTTGTTAAACAAAATGCGAATCAGCACAGTGAAGAGGCACTAAGCTGTGTTGAAGGACAGTTTAATAGAGAAAAAGAGAGTAATAAAGTGTCACTTCCAGGTTAAGGACAGATACCCCAAGGGATGCTAAAAGCAGGTCTGGCACATCTCTGCCCATAGAACAGTTAAAATGCTTCTCCTTTCCAGGAAGCTACCGAACAAAACCTCTGTATCACATCACATGGGATACAACTTGATGACCAGATTTACTACACTGCAGAAATCCTAACACTACCAACCCCTTCTGTGGGTGCTCTGTGATGCACAATAGGCTCCCCAAAACAGAGGGTTCTACCACACTGGTAAGTGCTGGCAAGTCTGACAAAGTCTATGAATTTTAAGTGGCATTCCTAAAGTTGAAGTTTATAATTAAACACTCGTAAGGTTCCCCCAAGAAAAATAATCTTTCTAGGACATCCCTGAATGTTCCTGGGACTGGCTGTGTTTGCATCCTGTCTGCCTCTGAGCAACTACATCCAACTTCAGATTTGGGGTTCTAAATCCAATGCTCTTTTAAGGTTCTAACATATTTACAAATAAAAAAAAAATATATAAATTGGAAATTAGGCTGTATAACTGCAGCAGCAGAAGCTACTGCTCATACATATCCCTTTTCACCTGTAAGGCACAGCATCTCTAATTTAATGACAGAGACACTAAGGCACAGCGCTGGGTGCCAAGGTCAAGCAGCCAGCTGAAGGCAGAGTGCGACAGGGGCGGTGCGGAACATCGGGTACTGCCGTGGTGAAAGACGGGGACTGAATTAATGGCTGATGACAGGAGCACCTCCCTGCAAAGATAAGTCTATGTCTTTCCTAAACCTCCGCTTCCCTCACAAAGAGCTTGTTAAAAACAATGACGCTTAGCCTGATTTGCAGAATTCACAAGATAGAGTAGGAATCTTTAATGCTATACACGTACATATTTTAAGTATCCAACATTTAACCAATAATTCAGTAATCGTTCCTTTCAGAAAGATAAGCTATTAAGAGAATATAGGCAAGTCACGGAAGAAAAAAACCCAACCAACCAACCACCCAAAAGATTCCTAATGCCAGTTATTGACAGACTGATGCAGTCAGGAGGCTGCACAACTTCTTGAGACCACTTCACCTCCCTGCACACAACCCAGGCTGTCTCACGAAGCACTGCAACAGCAAGGCCCGTGCAGATCCCAGCACTTCTGAATCCAACGCCGCATTAATGACACCACAACAGTTTTTAAGGAACTTACATCGCTGATGGCCTCGATGACCTCGAAGTCCTTCACGTTTTGGTCCCACTTGGTCCTCGGCCCGCCGGCCACCGGCTCTATGCATTCCCAGACATCCTGGGGGCTGGCAGGCAGGATCCCCTCTCCCCTGTACCTGCGTCAGGACAAAACGAAACCAAGCCCCGCTGCTCCCCCCGCCAGGCCCCGCGGCACCATCGCGGGGGGCGACCCCGCACCCCGGCATCCCGGAAGAAGAAGGCGGGGCACCGGCCGTACTCACAAGTTGCCAGCAAACTCCGCGGAGGGTCTCCAAGAAACCGAAACCTCGCTCTGCGGGGAGGGGAAGCTTTCAGCCGCCCCGCCGTGCC
>VWZK01019267.1:0-59269 GCA_013396935.1 Baryphthengus martii | reverse complement strand
GGCGGCGGTGCGGCCGGAGTGAGCCATCCAGGACAGCCCGGAGCCGCGGGTGGCCGTGCCGTGGCACTCCCGGACAGCTGACAACAGCGGGCATCCCGTCCGGCCGCCTCCGGACAGCAGCCTGAGAGCAAAAGAGCCCCCAGGCGACAGGGAGCTCCCGGGGAACGCCACTCCGATCGTCCGTGGGCATCGAAACCGGCGGGGAGCCAGAGCGGAGGATCAGCTCTTCGCTTACCTAAAGATGGGGCTGCTGGGCCTGCCGGTCCCACGCAGCCTGCTAGGCCTGGGGCTGCGGCCGGCCGCGTGTCCGTCCGCCTCCAGCTCTTCGGGACATGGCACAGCACGGCTCGGTGGAATCGACTGGAATAATTTGGCTAAAGCCCAATGGTTCTTTAATCCCACTGTAATCCAAACGACATGGAAAAAAAAAAAAAGCAGTCTTTGCAATTTTACACCTTTTTTTACATGCCTATGGTGCGTGAAAACCTGGACAGACTTACATTAGGAGTAACAAAGCACATTTTTTCAAAGGCTGTGGATAGAAAGATTTCCACGGCGAAGCTTATCAGGCTGGGCTGAGTGGTTTTACCAGAAAATTAATAGAAGATCTAGAATTTCATCTAGAAGGAAGGCAAGCATTGCGACGATCACATAACTCCATTGCCCAGGCAGTACACTAAAGAAACTCTCTAAGACTCTGTTATTAACCTGTTGCTGATTTTAGTCAAACCAGGTGTATCAATATGTAAATTATACTGTAAACAGCAACTCTATTTGCAGAAAGCTGGTGACCTGAATTTATTCAGTGGAAGCGGCTTTAGCTGTGACACTGTCAAAGAGACAAAGGGAGCCTCATCTGACATATTTTCATACAGGTTTAATTAAATTGCCTCGAGTACATAGCTTTTTATTTTTCAGCAGGTGGGGGTTTGTTTTTTAACAGTGTAACAGTAGCTAATAAATTGGAATAATTTTCTCTTCCAATTTTTGCAACGTATCAGTTGCGTTACTGAAGCAAGGTCCAGCTAACAGTAAAACACAAGGCTAACTATGCTTGTCCCACCTCGAGAGGCTGCATACCCTGCTGCGGCAAAGACTATGTCCTAGTAGTTCTGACAGGCCTCAAGCAGCAAGTGCAGCAAACATACGAACACCAGGTCAAAACACAGACAGGCCAGGACACTTTCTCAGACATTTGAGCACACCAGTTCATTAGGCTCGGAAATGTTTAGATCAACACTGGTTTTTGATTTCTTTTTGGTGAGTTTTGTCCCAGGTTTTGGATACTTTTCCTTGCTATGAATGACCTGGATATACTGGTCATTGCCGCTGTTCTGCGGATCACTGCTGGATTCAATGGAAATGGAATCAGATTCTGTTAGAGGTTGTTCCACCTTTTGTTTTGATTTTGGTTTCACACGCGGCTCAGGATAGTTCAGGTGCACTTTCTTGTAAGCATACGGAGGCCTGTCCAGGTCTAGCTCAAAACCATCGTTCCAGGATTTGTAATGTACTCTGGCTAGATCCTTGCTCATAAGAATGTGGCCATCAGCACATTCCCCGATGTAAAATCGTGGTGCTGGGCGAAGATCAGACAGTGAGCGAGGGCGGTGGGATCTGTTCATGAATTCTCTCCCAAGTTCCTCTTCATCCTCCTCATCTTCACTGGGATGTGGAGAATACAACTGATGTGCTGTTCGAACCACGTATCTTCTGACATTGCGTGGATACAGTTCAATAATGTCTCCTGATTCATCCTTTCTGAAGTGTCTTTGAAGTCGAGAGGTGGAACGGAGCGATTTTTTGCGGGGCTCGTTTTCATTTACCAGAAAGTACCTGGTAGCATATGGTCTACGTCCCACAAAAACAGGAGCCCCTGCCCCAAGGGCATCTGGATTTACCTGCCGAATGCCTTTTCTGAAGAGAGGCTCAGAATGAACGTCTTCAGTGTGCTTTTTGAAAGTCACTGGTGTGTAGGGCTTTGTCTTACAGAGCTCGCTCGCACTGCCATGCACAACACTTGGATATCTTTAAGGAAGGGGGAAAAAAAAAGAAAGAAAGAAATATTGAGATACGCACTTTATATTAGAGTAATTAAAGTGCATAAAAAAATCAATTGCTCTGAAAGTCAAACACTAGATTGCATGAGTGGAGATCTCAGAATCTCCATTGTTCCAAATTTTTAGGACCTGTTTGAGAAATTTACCCTAGAAATTAGGAAATGTATTTTTCTTCCCTGGGAAAAGGCAGCAGACAATTGACCTTTCAAGTTATGTTCCTATTCTGTTTCTTTTTTTATTATTCTGAAAACTGTTCTTTATCTGATCACTTAGAAAAATCCCAACAGGTAGCTTAAAGCATCAGTCTGCTGGCACTCCAAACAGGTTGTTCTGCAACTAGACTCACACAGGCATTCTGCAGAATTCCTTCATTCTTAACTGTGTTTGTCTTGCTCATGGAAACAGTATCCTGCACAAACTACTTTAGTTATATGCCCAACAGGAAGCTTAGTATTTACCTCTGCTTGAGGTGTGTGTAAACTTCACCAGCTACATCATTTCTAAAGTTTTAGAATCTCATCTCAACTAAGGGAGAGTTAAGTAGGTGGTGTCACCAGCAGTCTGAATACTACCCATGAATGGATCTGCTTTAAAAAAATTCCTCAGCTGTTTTACTGCTCCAGACAGTCTGAATACACACCTAAAGAGGTGTGTCAAGGAGCTGCTGGAAGAAATGCCATTTCGAAACCAAAGCAGTCTTGCCTGTTTGTGATATGATCATTTCTTGGTTTCTGTATGCTTGATACCGAAGGAGCTGACGTTAAAGACATTGAAGTTGTGGGATTTGCGTTGACAGGTCTTGCAACATCAGTTGAGGGCACAGTTTGGGGCACAGACTGAGAAATGGTTTGTATTCTGGTGCCTTTGCTCGCAGGAGATTCAAAGTTCAAGACACTGCCATTCTTTCGGGGAGTTGAGGACCGAACAGAAGACTCCTGGCTGATAATATCATTTTCTTGCTCTGGTCTCTTGTCACTCCCGTCCAGATTTTGGATTCTGGCTAGAGAACAGAAGTTATTACAGGAACAGTCCAGGTGTATACATTTAGAAGCTACTATGTAAATACAGCAGCTCAAATTCAGACTTCGGTCAGGGGATCCAAGGCTAATGGAACCCCACTGTGTTCAGAAAAGACAAACTGGTGTCATGCTGAGAGACAAGGTGATAAAGTGGTGGATCGGCATACTCTGGTGTGTGGCAGGTTTAATATTGGGGAACACAGGAAAAACACTGGACATTGCACTGTAGGATTCCAAAATGGGCAATAAGCCAATGTCTCTCTTCCAGAGCCCCCTTCTAGCTCACAGTGTACACCACTTCCAATGTGAAGGTAGCCAAATTAAGCATTAAGGTCTGGCCATAAGGCTACTGAATCATGTCTACCTTTGACTTGGGAAATTTTTACTTGTTCCTTTCACTGGAAGGTATTAGAAGGAGAGCATCCTTCCTGTGGTTTCTCATTGCCAACATCTGAAAAGCGGAAGGTGCAAGTTCAAATTCTCTCTGGCATAGCAGACAATTAAGTCTGAAATCTTCATTGCCAATTAAAAATTCAGCGATGTCACGTCAAAGAATAGGGACCATTCCCTTCCTTCTCTTCTGCCTACTAGCCTCTGAATTTTATGCAAGGTCTGGCATGATTTGATTCACCAGAGATGCCTCTCATGTTCTGCCCTATTAGTGGTAAAAGCAGGAAAATACCCAGTCCAAAAATCACAGTATCATCAAGGTATAAGCTACACACCTTGTCTTTCAGTGTCGCCAAGCTTAAGCTGAGCTCAAAAAACATCTAAAAGGAGGATTCTATAGGAAATACAGTTTTTTAACTGTAGTTGAACTTCCCTTTGTGAATGAGAAATAATTACGTGGGGTTTTTTTTTATCCAAATGCTTTAATAATAGTGGCATTTCTAAAGCTCACTGACTCACCTACTACCATCTGAACCACCTTTTTCTTATCTTCAGTTCTTTCCTAAAATATATTCAGAAGAATTAGAAGCAGTAAGTTATTATGGATTAGAGAGTAAATCCACTGTTGTGTAAGGATGAAAAGTATAGGATTAGTTTTACATCGTGAAAAACTGGAATTAACTTTAAAGATTTAATTAGTGTAGTACTTTACTGAAGACCCACCAAATTTCACGTAAAAGTGCTGTACTTACTGTTTGGATCTTCATCCTCAGTTGATTGTTGGTGAATTTTAATGATCTTGCAATACTTTGTAGGTAATAGATTAGCATGCTAGAAGTGAAAGAGGTGATTGTGAGTCACTTCAAACATTCTTGACCACTTTCTCTTTGACAGTTTACAGGTCATCAAAATGTTGTACATGTTCGGTTGCTGTTTTGTAGCATTTCCTTTATACCACGAGAAGGGATCACAGCCTTCTTTCAAGTCAACATACATGAAAGAAAGAAACGACACTGAAAACAGATTTAACAGCAGTCCTAATTGTGTCTGTGTTTCTTGCAGGTCTTTTCATTGTGCATACAGCCCTAGGTGCATTCCTAGCTTTTTTTGTTTATTTAAATTCTGGACACGCTCAAAATGAAAACTTTGGTAAATATTTTCTCGCCTCTTTTTTGCAGGTCCAAGGTCACGGAACAGAGACACCAGAACTACAGCTGAGTTTGGACACCGATACCAATGTAATTTTGTTGACTGACTGGAATAACACCTTGTTTACACTGGCACGGCCGAGATCGGATCTAACTTGACATAATGGATTACACCGGCTTTCAGTAAAGTCTTACAGCTAAAGGCTTCACACCACAAACATTTACATGTGTCGTTAGCCATCAGTCTGTAGCGGTCAATAGATGTACTCAAATTTGTAAATATGTTCTCTATTCACATGGCTGTGACCTCAGAGGAAAAAGTTACAAACAGAAAGTGTTTCTTCAGTCTTTTTGACTTGTTTGAAAAGTTCGCTGGTGGGACAAACTCTGCCTTCGTCTGCAGTTCACAAGGGAAGAAACGAAACAAAAGTACAAGCAAGACAAATGATACTTCATAGAGCAAAGTGAATTGCAAACAGCTCGAAGTATTAATTCCCAGCTCTGAACAATTATTTAGAAACTACTGTAGGAAAAGATTTCCACTGGAAAGTCTGCAGCAAGTTATATTACATTAACAGTTAAGAGCAGACCTTCATAATTGATTTATCTTGTCAGAAATCAGGATGACTGGGGAGCTTCTTTAGATGATAGACTGAGCCCTGTTCACAGTCATAAACTGAACTAATGACCATGAGGAAACAGAACATTAATTTTTGAGGAGCTTGAGAGGCAAGAAGAATCTTAAAACTTCCTGAAAGCAGAAGCAGCGCAAGCCTTGACATACTCGATATAGAGAGCTTGCTCTAACACAATATCCCAGAAGAAGAAATTCCATTCGAAAATGTGATTACAGTCTTTTTAACATACATACTCTCATCCGATCCATATATTCAATGAGGTGGGCTTTTTTTCAGATAAGCTTAATTAAAGTACGGTAAATGTATAGTTTGTTCCTCGACATCAACAGTTGACTCTCCAGATATAAGGCCAGTATTAATACAGTCAACTTAACCTGTCTGTGAAAATCAAAGTACTTACAATAAAAGTAGTAGTGCAGGGAGGACAACCACAGGACTGCTGATGTAAGTAATCACTGTGTTGAACCATTTGGGAAAATCATTTTGAATCGTTTCAGAAACAATATCATAAATTTTATCTTGTCCACTACAAGAGGAGGGTAAAAAAATAAAAACCAACAGAGTAGAATTGAGTTGCAAGAAATCCTAGGTACAGGTGTTTGTTAAGCAGTGTTGCACTGAATAAACAAGGAATTTCATCCAGAACTCCTTTGGAACAGTATAGTGAAAGAAAAAGAAAAGGAGGAGGGGAGCATCTTCTTCATTATTAGCTTTTTAACAATTTTTTCCAAAGCACAAAAGCATTGTCCAGGCTTGGAGGGTGCCTCAGTTGAGACACAGGATGGTGCTGTGTGCTAAATTGCCTGGTGGTTCATTACTTTATGTAAACATAATATAGCTGAAGCAGGTGTATAAAGCAAAATGTTGAGTCTCACCCAGAACACTAACATATTTACCTAATTAAATCTTTAACTGGGAAACATTGGCAGCACAAAAACACTGTCTTATCAACTTTTTGGTTTTTTTTAATCAGTAATTTTCATCAGTATTGAACCCGATGAATTTATTGTGAGAGGGTAAAATGGAATTTTTGCAATTTTCATTCGTCTATAACAACTTACCTGAAAGGACCACAGCTTAAAGATGGCTTATATCGGGCAATAGCAAAAATCGTTGGTAACATGCATAAAAACAACATGAACAGCAACATGGCCAAGTAGAAATTATTGGATCTGCAAGAAAGCATAATGTGTTTCAGATTATACTAACCAGAGAGAAAAACACAGGCAACATAAAAGATGCAAGTCTATATCTTCTTAACAAGTTCAAGATCAACATTTCTGAGATCTGCTGTGATTAGACAGTCTGAACAGAACCAGTTTTAACAGACTCTTAATGATCAAAATCCTATTTGCACCGCTTTCCAGATACCACTGCTGCAGCCAGAGAACAGTCTCTAAAAACTGACCTTACTGCCTGGTTGTGTTGAGGGAGAAAAAGAACAGTGGCAGAAGTTGATTCATCTTCAGAATATGTTAGCAATAACTGATTCTTAATAATTAAAGATGCCCTAAATTATTTCCATTTTGAGTAAACAAAATATCCATCACAACAGAAGAAAACCAGAGAAATCTGTTGTGTGATGCAACAGACAAAAGCAGATACTTCATAGCTTTCAAAAGAAAGAAGCATCAAGAAATAGGCCTTGCAACAGTTAACCCATATAGGTTATTGTGGTCAATCCAATCTGTATGGAAATAAAGCATTTATGTTAGGCCACATATATTGGTCTAGGAATATTTCCTCATATATTTTTCAGTTCTTGCATATCTTCAACTACTCTGCTTTACAAACCCTCCAGTTTCTCAGTAAATATGTTGTGGCTTTGGTTTGGGTTTGTTGTTTGCTTCTTTGTTCCCCTCCCCAGACCTTTGCTATTGATATATCCGTCAAATTTGTCAACTTTCAGAGCTAAAATCTCTTGTCATTTTGTCCCTGTGCACAGAAGACATTTCCATTGTCTGCATTTGAGTTATTCTTTAGATTTAGTTCTTATTTTGACTAACCGAGATGCTCTGAAAACCTGCTGATGTGGCACATTACACGTTAACACAGCCCAGCTCCTCAGGTACATCAGTCCAATCAGCTTGAGAACGTTGAATGCTGGTAAGCAAGGTGAAAAGAAAGCTCCCATCCTGGAAAAATAATATCACGTCAGTGCTCAGTGTTGCCAGAAGCAATTTTAATAGCAAAAGAACATAAAGAAAAAAAACAAAGGAAATGAAGCTTACTATCAATAGATGATCTCTTATTAAAATAAAGTATAAAAGATGGCATCACCAATATCCTACTTGAATGGGTTTCATCAGAAATCATCAGATTGGCTTAGTAATCAGCCAACAAAGGACAGGAAAAGTCATTTATGGACTACGTACCAGATCATTCCTTGGTTGTAGACCAAATGCAATACATTCTCTGCAATTTTGAATTCTCCATATTCTGGCTACAAGAAACAGTGTAGGATGAATACCTTATCTTAATATTTTTATTTTTTTTTTAATAAAGTCATTTATTAGAAGGATTTGACTGAGTCAGTTTGCAGACAGCACATAGCCTGAAATGTCCAGATCAAATACCAACTTCTGGCAGGCAGTGGGAACACAAGTAAAAAGTACTCTGCAGCAGGGAATTACATAAACTAATTCCTCTCTGCTTTACTTCACTGCTTTCACGAAGGACAAAGAACAGTCCTCAGTCTTTTATGCCAACAGCTTCCTGCTGACCAAATATTACCATCATTTTCTTCAAGGGCTGTATGCTTTTGGGTATTGTTTCCTGGACCACTGTCCACATTATGGACAGATGTTACAGCTACAGAAGATGTGGGGAGCAACTCCGTGCCCTCTAGCTCATCTTTGACTCTGGAACTGCTCCATGATCTCATTCTGGGAAAGACAAGGATTTTTTGTACCACAGCCATGGAAGCAGGCTTGAGAAAAACATCTAATCTCAGCATTTACCCTGTGCCCCCTAATTTAAACTTAGTGTGAGCTGTGCCTTTATACATCTGTGTTACCAAGAAATTATTTATCTGTAGAAAGGCCTTAAGGACATTCAGTACTTAGGGAGGGAGCCTACGGATCTCCAGAATCTTAGGCTGATAAAATAAAGACTATACTTACAAACTTGCTTTCTAGATCCCAGCACCAGCAATCACTTAAATATCGGACACACAGTCCACGGAAAAAATCAATTAGCAGGATGCTTGCAACTGTGAAAATCATGTCGATAATCGAAAGTTTTAGCATCTCCTGAAACATAGATTGTTCACACATACTGAGTCATTCTGGAAGCAAATGAAGTGCATGTGGCTCTTTTGCATTTGTACTTGTATTTTGACTCTAGCTTAGTATCCCGATAGAATATGATTTGGATATATCAATTATTTCCTTTTAAGTTTTTCTTGTTCGACTTTTCCCTTACTTGTCTTTGTTCTAACAAAGAGAACAAATATAATCAAGCTTCCAGTGTGCCTTCTATCGTCTGCAGCAGCAAAACTCTGGTCATGATGGCTTCAAGCTTTGTTTTTAATGTCTCACCTGAAAACTTGTCTAGATAAACTGAGATGGGCTGGGTTTTCTATTGTACCTAATCCTTTATTATACTGACTGTTGTATTACATACTTGCTAAGTGCTGAAGCACTTAGCAATGAGAAATGCTTCTTATTCATACCAAAAAACAAAACCGCATGGCAGCAGGACTATCAAGCCATAAAGGAGACCTGTTTAGAGCTTACAAATAAGTGGGGTTACCCTATATTTGAGCTTTAAAAATCTACAGTTAATTAGAAAAGATTAAATTTGAAACAACTCTAGCCCATTTTGAGGAAAAAAACCCCAAAAAAATCTTATGAACACCAATTCTAAAAATTCCCTGCTGACTATGCAATAGGGAGGGAGGCATAGAAGAATAAAAGCCAGACTAATAAACCTAGGAGAGGTCTTTTACTTCAGACAATCAAACAAGATCTTTAATATTGCTCACTCTGGAACACGGAGCTCAGTAAATCAGAAGCATGCCAACATCATTCTTAATCTAGCGGCCTAGACACCAGTGCAGCACTCTGCATAATCTTTTTATACAATCCTTAGCTAAATTTTGGACTTTATACAAAGAAAAGCTCTAGAACTGAACACAGCACAACATGATTTTCATTTTTTTTGTCAGAAGTGGATTAGGAATAAGTTGATGACATAATGAAACAATTACATACTTGACCAACATATGTCTCCCAGCACTGATCCTGTGGGTTCTGGGTGTTAAAGGGAACTGTTTTGTTAACCAGTGAGTCAGAGATCATCAAGCCTTGAGTGCGACTCTCTTCCAATGTGACGATGCCGTTTCTCTTCACGTGGACATCAGGGATAGTTGTAGATAAATTGTCTTCTTTAGAAAGAGTATTGGTTGCAAAGACAGCAGTAGAATTACTTGCACTGTTGTTAATGTCAGAGTCCTGAAATAATAAATGTCCTGAAAGCTACTTTTTCAGCTGTACATACATGCAGATGTCCGTACCTTCTGCAGTGTACACACATAGAGGCATTCCTCTGTGTATTTTCAAGCAGCAGTTAGGTGACCGTTAAGTACCTGTCCATGTACAGACTCAGGTGGAACTTGTAAGGACTGTACTGAAAGCTGATTTGAGGTAGCTGGAAATATTTGGCTTAAAGTGATGGCATTTTTAATAGTTAAGCAATGCACAGAAATCTATTTATCATGTTACATCCAGTTATGCTAAAATCTACAAGTAGTTGGAAATGAATGTCACAAGCTAAACTTTACAATCTTATCAAACTGTAACATGTTTTAATCAATTTCAAAACAATTTTCACATGAAATGGAATTCTATCTATGAAGTCTACTAGATTTACACATCAGAAAACATCAAGTTAAACTTACAGTGACACTCATACTGTCCACTTTATCCAGAAGAGCAATGATTAAACTGTAGAGGTTTCCCAGGTATAGAACAAGAACCCTGAAAACCACGAGAATAATATATGGGTTATCAGCATTGTTATCCCATCAGCTTCTCATACATTCTCTGGTTTGGCAGGACTAAAACCTGACCACAACACACCTCTCCTCTTCCTCCCTTTCTTCCCACATATTTTCTACAGCGCATAATGCCCATACCTGGCAAGTTGGAAGCGAAGAGTGGTCCTTGGGTGATACATCTCCAGAGCTGCCACAAGTTCAAAAGCAGAGGGTGCGATCATTGTAATCAGTGACACAACTACGCTTACCTACAGAACAGAAAGATGTAGCATTTTTGTAGCTGTTTCACATAGATCTGTGGTATACTCGAGTGCTGACTGAAATACTGCAGATGCACATGCTTTAGTAATTGCCTTTCTTGGAGGAGATGCTTTAAAAAGTCGTTATAGACATTAGTAATAACAGCAGTTACAATCCAAAATGATAGCTCTGGAATACCGCTCCAGATGTTGTAGCTTTAAAGTTACTACTTTATTAATTAAAATAAAAACTTAACATGGGAAATAAATAGAAGCCAGCATCTTCCTCTGAAATGGATGAATAGCTTCTCCATACCTATTCCCTTCCTACTTTCAGTATCCACTCATTTGTAAGTGACAAGAGAATTAATGTTTTGTCCTCACAAAATAGGGGCCAGCTAGAACTGCATTCTCTGTGAAATGAGGACCTGCAGTATCCCCCTGCCCACTTTAGCTCTGCTAACTCCTTGCTGCAGAGCAGAAGGAGCATGTGTGTGAAGACAGAACCAGGTAAATGCCACTTTGCCCTCCTATTCCTCATTTGTCCTGGCTAATCTTTTGCGATTTACACCTCAGTGCATCCTATTGCTACAGAGAGCCGAGGCAATAACCCTGCTTCTAACACAGAGGTGACATAAAGGGAGCATACCTCATTTTTTTCCCAAAGAGTCAGTTCCTTTTTGGTGCGCTCTAACCTTTGGGATCGATCCACAACAAAGTATATGATGTAAATACTTCCAGCAAGCGAGAGAAGCACGAGGATGTTTGCAATAATTCTTAAGCTTATTGTCACGGCTCTGGGGTGGAAAAAAAAAAAAAAAAAAGACCCAGTCAATACAGTGGGTTGTCTTATGACACCAGGGGTTTTCTCTAACATGGGTATTAGAAGTACGAGACAAGCAGATTAGCACTACTATCTGCATTGAAATAGTGCTTTGAAAAGTATCTCTGATCTTATATACATACAAGTTTTTGCTTTTCTTCTTTTCCTGCTCTTCCAATATAGCTTCCTTGAAAGAAACAAAGCATTATCATTTTAATAGTGTTCAGCAAAAATAATGCACGTATCTTTCACAGAAAGTATCAAGTATACTAAGAAAGAACTTCACATCCTGAAAGTGCAAGTAGATAAATACTTTCCTGGCCTGTGTAGCTTTTTAGGAGTGATAAGTGAGCTGAAATAGTGAAGGGGATCTCTGAGAAACGAATACACGGTGATCAAATACTTGTGCCCTTTCCATCGTGCATGTTCAATGGGGTACAACCAGAAGTTTACACTACCAGAGCTTTTTTCAGGACATGCCTGTAGAATCCACGTGTTAGTAATGTAATACAGAATTGTCAAAAGTTACTCTCAGTCATTACAAAAAGTAAATATTGTAGTTTAATAATTTATCCTGGACACAATTTGAAGTAACTTTGTTCGATGACTTAGTGAGAACACACAACACAAAGTTGGGAAATAAATTACTCTTGATGAAAACCGCATCTGTTCTTAAATTCCAAATGGGAAACATCATATTTAAAGTGATTTTCTAATACCGAGAGAGCTGTAAGATTTCCCTGGATTTTTTGTTATGGATAGATGAGTGTTTTCACATTGTTAACACAAATTTGAATCTATTACTCAATGAAATTGCATCGCAAGTAAATTTCTTTCTAGTTACTTAACTTCTAGTCACACATAGAGTGGCACTAAATAAAACTTCTGAAGAAGAGCATGAGGGCCTTGGCTGGGAGAGAAAGACAGCATCAACAAGTATGATGTGACTGAGATACCAGACAGAAATGTGATACCAGCCCTCCCCTAGGTGAGGAGGTCTGTAAATTACTACCAAAAAACCAATAGGAAATTCAAGGGAATGAGAGGAAAGACTTATATAGCCCACAGATTAATAGACAAAGCAACTTTAAACAACCTGAAGGTCGGTTGCTCACCCTAATGCTATTAACTATGGCAGCAGCTTTGCTCTCTGCAGCCTCAGGGTTTCCTATTAAATAGTCCCAAGCACAGAAGAGTCTCCAACAGAAAGTGTAATTTTCATCAGAGGCACTCGCTAAACTCATTCTTGAGTTCTTTGCCATCCTGTAAAAAACAAACAAACAAAATAACACAAAAAAAAATTCAACTGTTGCTAATGTGTGAAGAAAATCACTGGTGTGGTTTATAGTTTTCAGATGTCTACACCTTTAGAACCACCAAAAATTTGCTGCAATTAGTGTCATTGTCGGCAGCTTTCTGAAGAAAATAAAACGGGGTCAGGTTCAGAGCATGAACTTCACTTTTGTCCTAGTGCAGAAGCGACTCACTGTGGAAGGGCATTTTGATATTTACACTCAGTATAGCTGACAAACTAAGCAAATAAATCTTAATAGACCTGTGGACTTAAACATATTTCAATTCTATGATCTCCAAGTAGGATCCAGCTGGAAGATACCATCACTAAGATCATTATTACTGTGATTACAAGTTAGTTTTGCAAACTAGTGACCATGCACAAGATCTGTTTCTTTTCTATGTTGTTTACATTCTCAACGTAGATGTTCTTGTCAAATAGAAAGCCAGTGCCACTATACAAACGTGTGGAAAACAAAAGAAAACCTCATCTACTCATCTCAGATAGGCAAGATGGCAAAATACTGAAAAGTGTAAGAAATGAAATGAAGATTAACAGCTTATGAAAAAAAGGGCATTCAAGAGAAGAATGTTAAAAAGGCAATGGTAGGCAGCTAAGCAAAGAGTCAGTGAGCCAAGTCAGAAGAAGAGCTAATCATATCCAGAAACTGCAGATGTGTAGATCAGCGTCAAAACATCAGTGACCCTTGGCACAAACCAGCAGGTAGAATAAAAATAAATGAAAAGGGGAGATTCACCTTCAAAACTGAGTTATTACAGACAGCGCTAAAAATATCTCTGGGCTGCACTGTGCCAGGCAAATAAGTATCCAGAAGGGGAAGGAAGGCAAATTGGGATAGAGTGACCTTGCCCCTCTCTGAGCATTGCACTTTCCTGGATTTACAGTCAGCGCTAGCAGTCATGCTCTCTCTGCTAAGTAACTCCTACGTCTGGCCCTTCCACAGCAAAGAAATGAAGCGTACATTCAAACAGGATGCCACGCACTGGCTGAAACAACGCAACTGATATCACATCTGAGATGGAATTTTTATGTTTGTATTTCAATAGATAGGAATAATAATACTGACAGTATTACACTTCAAATACAAATTTCTGTCATAACAATATTTATACCAGAAAAGAGGAAAACAGAAAGGACTTTCATGTGTGTCAGACCTTACATGATACAAAGACAAAACACACAGAGAAACTCCTGCGCTGCCCTCCTTTTATAGACTGTGAAACTGAAGAGTACAAAGACAAATGATAGCAAGCTAAAAAGCATGCCAGAATTAAACTCAGTGTGTCTCCCTGACATTAGCAGACTTGAATAGATTAACAGAACGATGCAGAATAGACACAGAAGAAAGGGGATAAATACACTACTAACTGTTGCCTGAACACACAGGCTTATGAGCAGCAATAAATGGGAAGCCTTACTTTTTTAAGAGAATGATGAAGCTGTAAGCAAACACTGCCATTCCCACAAGGAAGTAGGCAAGAGGCAGCCTATATCCAGCTTTCCCAATCTTCCTGTCACGACCGTAGTAGCCGTAAAACAAAACAGAGTACTGGAGGTAGCCCTGCAAAGACCAGAGCCTGTAAGTAAGAGCAGCAAGTAATAACTACAACAGAATAGTGGCAGTGAAACAACAAAGAGTGGTTTTAGTCTTGCCCCTAGTGACCAGATGGTGTCCAGGTCCTGAGCAGATGCCTTGTGCTCCTTGGGAATGGTCTTGCTGACTGTGCTGCCGAAGGGTGCTCCGGCCAGTAGCTGGGAAAGAGAGAGAAGGTCTCAGAAGATGAGCGAGCCCATCCGACCTGGGGCTGCACGGTAGAATCCACCAAGGGCTGACCACATGGATGATACTATCAGGACAGCGAGTATTGGACTATCCCTCATCCTAAACTAGAAACTCCATGAGAAATCCTGCATTCATTTTGCACTAAACCAGATGGGGTTTTTTTGCTATCTGTTGTCTGTCTATGAAGAAATGTAGTGCTCAGTAGACATCCTCAAATAGCTGAGAAATGAGAGATCACTGAAACCATTAACAAAAGAGCTTTGAAAGTTATGTTTGCTTTAAGTATTCTTAAATATGACAGTGTTTGATCTCAAAATGGTATTTCAAGATTAAATCTACTTTTCATTAAAAATGTAAAAAATGGAAGAGAATAGATTTTTTTCAGTTTACTTTTTTGTTTGTTTTGGGGTACTTTTTTTTTTAGTTTAGCCAATGAGAAGAAAAATCAGATATTCCCATGCTTTCTAATAACATTATTAAAGCACAGGTTAGGTGACATAAAATAATATTTATAAATAATTTAAAAAAATATATCAAATAGCCTTACTTGCATGTAAGGTTGCACATAACTAATCAAAGTTGTGACTGTTCAGAACTTCTAGAAAATGATTTCTAATGGACAATAACACAGAGTCTGGAGAGGGATGTTCTGTTTTTTTGTCTGTAAGTGACACTAACAGGACTTGAGTGTACTCAACACCAACTACAGCTTTTAGGATTTGATCTTCCATTTTCACAAGTGGATACAAACATATTCTGTAAAAGCATTAGTACCATGTCAACAAAATACCACTTGTAACACTAATAGCAAAAATCTCTTATCCTTTATCAGAAAAAAACCCCGCCTGTCTTAACAGGGGAATTTATTTTAAATAATTAATTTTAAATCATATGTTTCAAATTGATGTATATCTTTAAATGTGTCCTTTGCTTAACTCAGAAAGGAAAGTGCAGCAGCAAGCATTTTTCTGTAAACATTAACAGCATGTTCTTACCTCTGGTAAGACCACAAATGCTCCGGTCATTATGGTAAGTACGATATTGATTCCGAATAACCATCTCAAGAAGATGAAGTAAGAGGCAACTCCAGACCCAAAATGACCTTAAACCACAGAAAAACAGTTATCTGAGCTACACAGTCTATAAAAGCTCATACCATTTACTCGTGGAGTATTATTTGAATAACGAAACAAAAGGAAAACCTGTCTTACTCGCACAGGGCATACAGCAAAGCAGACAAAATGTTAACGTGTCGGTCATTGAGGACAACACAATTTCAACAGAAACTCTGTTGGGGTTGTCAGTGTTTACACCAGAGACTGGTTGATGTGATGCATCCGTTTTCCTTTACCGCTGAATCACAGAGGCATGACCTGGCTGCTGAGGTAATGTCAAGGGCTGTATTAATTCAGTTCAAAGGTTGAAGAGTTGGTGATGCAGGTTACAACTACACTTAACCTTGGGCAGACCTGGGGATGTTTGCCTGAGGAAGCTGCCGCGTAGACTGTGATGAACTATAACCAAATCTATTTTCAGAACCACATTTGACTTTTTAAAATTTATCCCCCACTAAGACCATAACTGAGAACTGTGCAGAGTCTAAGGCATTAAAAAGAAGAAGAAAATGCAAAATTTTAAATGAAAATATCACTGCTGAAAGTTTGCATTTAATTCTCTCCCAAATATTATTTAATTTGTTAAATTAAAAAAACAGATGTTAAGACTTAGTTTTTTAGCAAGTGCTTCACTGATCACTGTCATTAAATCTTTATACTTACTCTCGATTTTCTTTATTCTCATTTCCCAAGGAATAAAGATTACCACAAAATTATATGCAAGTCGAATAAACTTCCTCCAAAGCTGAGAAAAAAAGCAGAGGAATCAGAAACATGACACTTCTGCATCTTAAAACTTATATATATACACAAATAGAAATGAAGAGCATTTTGCTCATGTCTTTTTAATCTTGTATCACAAGAAATATTACAAACATTAATTAGTAAGATCTTAGAGCATGTCTGTGGGTAAAGAGTTTTAGAAACACACAAAATGTAGGAGGCAGAGGAGTCCTTGACTGTGCTTGTCAGCCAGATGCCAACAAGTGCGAGATCAAGCATTCTTTATAGACCTCTGAGGCTACAGTCAGGAGCCACCAATCTATATCTTTTACACATAAAGACCATGAGGAACCAACAGCACGAAGCCAGCGGGCACCATTCCCTGTCGCTGTCTCCATGGCTGGGGGCTGCCAAGGGGAAGAACAGCAGAGAAGGGCCAGGCGGCAGCTCTGGGCAGCAGGAGCCATCCAGGTTGGGTGCTGCCGGGACACCCAGCCTCTGTGTGATTTGTGAGGGAATCCTGCTGCACTGCATGTAATAGATCTGATTTCTAGGACAAACAAACAATCAGACAACTAACTCCAAATTTGAAGAGAAGCATAATGCCTTAGATGAAATTTTATTAGAGGGAAAATAAGTTTTGTATTCATCAGCAGCAAATCCGGCTACTACATTCTCAGCTCTGTGACACATGGAGAAAGCCTGTGGCTATATTTTGTAGAGTCTTTAATCAACCTCTATTTATTGCACACTTCCTGCACACAGAGGGGTGTGCATACGTGTGTGGGAGAAGAAACAAAATATGCATGTGCAAAATTGAGTGCAGTTTTGGATTTGTTACATTAGAGCAATAGCTTTACAGCATTAGCAGGAAAAGAATATCTGGATATCATGCATTAGAAAGTATTTTTAGTGCAGCTAGATGTTCCCATGTTTTAGGCAGCAGCAGCGTCAATATTATATCATGTAATCTCATCTCCTAAAATCAAAGAGGAGTAAATAAAATTTTAATTAATGAATATATCATCAATCTCTTCGGGCAAAGTTAATTAATTTTTATGATGGTATGGGTATTTTATTGCATGAATGGTGAGTATTTTAATTAAACAAAGTAATTGTAGATGCTGGGAATTACATGGGAATTGCTGGGATTGCTACTTTCAGTTGAAAACAGGGTTCACAGAGCTGAGAAAGGAATCATGCAGCTTGTGCCAGTTGCCTATTTATGAAGTATACAAAAGGTGTCCATCTGGGAGTAGAACTTGTTAAAATTATGATTGGCTAGCTATCACTTCTCTATTGCATTAAATGCAGACGTAAAATAACTGAATGGAAAAGGAAAAAATGCTTTCAGTGTCAAAACGATAAAAGTTATTTTAACTTCAATTTTCATAAATAATAACATGAAAGGCTTGTTCAGTTATCAACAGCGGGTATTTTGCCTTTTTAAAAAACATATACACTTACATACACTTACAGCTGCATTTTGTTCTTAGCACATGATCAATCATCGAGTTCTTAATTTTGATGTTGTTGTGCTTGTTTTGTTGTGCTACACTTTCTGTCTCCTTGGTCACCATGCTATCTTCTGAGAGAATACATGGAAATTAAGTCCTTCCAATTGAAAAAAAAAACAAAAACAAAAACAAAAACAAACCACCAACCCCCTCCCCCCCAAAAAAAATACCCAGCAGCTTATTCTGTTACATTTGCTGAATTTATCTGCGGTGTAAAGGCTGTATTCCCTAATTTGTGCTAGGAAAAAAGAATACAGTTCTGCACATAATGAGTGGTGCTAATTAACTGCTGAATTATATTCCTGTGCTGAGTATCTTCATGCAAATACACACAATAGAGGCAATTAGGCTAGATACAAACTTTTATTCATCATGAACTCTAAGGTGAACGCCTCCATCTTTTTATAGGAAGGGGAATATGAACATGTAATGAGCTCAATCTCTGATTTACTGATATGCATTGCAGACCCTTAGCACTTCTCTTTCTAGGCAATATCCTAGTTCCACTCAAGTTAAAGGCAAAAAAACAGTATTTATTTTAACAGCATTTGTTGCTTTCACTGCAGTTGTCACACACATAAAGGCAGAAGAAGTTAAAATTACTTTTCTGCCTTGGAAAGTAGTACTTTTAACTTTTGTTGTGGTCCAACACAACAGAACAACAGATACATAAGCAGCCTTTCACTTGTTCACTTGCATAAAATGCATGGTGTTCTATCTTACTGTTACAATCCTGCCTTTCTGAATTAAATTACTCATTATGATGACAAAAATATTCCTGACTGCTTAGATTACTAAAGATCTCTTCTCTGTCGGTGGCATATTTGGGACAATTTGCTACATGTTCCTAATTTCCAGAAATTAGAGCCAGGGTCTATTTTCAGTGGTATAAGTAGATTTGCTAAGAACAGATTCAAATTCTTTGAGTATTATGCAAGCAAAAACCTTCTTTAACAATGTATTTACCGTAACTTATTGTAGGATTGTCTGCCAAACTAAAAGCTAGACACATTTTTCCATACTAAACTATTGAACTGTGGCCCCAGAGTCTGGTGAAATAGGTCTTCAGAGAATGCTGGCATCGTGCTGTTGGTATCCCATTCACACTACCCCCTCTAGCAGGCCTCGATATTTGTAGATTATTTGAGAAAGCTTACACTGTGTTAACAGAAGGACATCCATCCCTCAACTCATCAAATTAGTCTGCAAAAATGTAATTGCTAAATTCACTATAGGAAAGGAAAAAAGCTTTAAACTGCTTTTTCCCCCTTCCACGGGGTTCCTGAGCAGGAGATCGGGACTCCAGAGCAAACATATGCTTATCTGAGCGAAAAACTGCAGATGACTTAGGATAGAAAAGAGCTGCAATGTAAGAAAAAGCAGCCCTACCTCTGCACCAGCGGCTTGATAACCTCTTGTTCTAGTGAGCCTCCCTTCATACTTCAGCACGATCTCCTTTGCCTGTCTGCGCAGAAGGTGAAAGTTCATTCTATGTTGATCTCGTTACTCAGAGCCCCATATTCTGCAGAAGCAGCAACTTACAGAGGTGCCAGATGCTCCGCAATACAATCGTGGACTGTCTCACCGTAAAACACTTCGCCAGGCAAAGCTTTTCTCTTTTTCTACTGGGATTTTTACTAACACTTGAAAACCACTGTGAACTTTGTCTGAGAAAACTCTCTCAGCAGTCAAAACTTTGACTGCTGAGTTTTCTATTTCTCTAATTTTTCTCTCTTTTCTTTTGATTCAAAGTCTTTCTTTTAAAATGGCATAGCCCAAATGAATAAAATGAAAAGATCTCCATTGCAGTCTCATTAACCTCATGTGAATACTATCACCTCTTCTGCAAATATGGCGTAGGACTCCTGTAGGATGCAAAGAGGTGTATATTCATCTGGTTCACATGCAGCCTTTGACCTCAGCAGATGGTGGATGGTGACCACCAAAATCTCGTGAACAAGAGCAGGAAGACATTCTTTTTTCGGACAGTAAAACAACTTAGCTTAAAAATTTATTGCTGAACATTACCAACAGCCTTTCCGTAGACCACTGAATAGCTGACACACTGTTTTTAATAGTTAATAGCCACAGTGTGATTTCTTGCTCTCCTGTGACTGTCTGAAGGGAGCCACAGGCATGCACAGGAGGCTTTCCACCCCAATGCAGCTGCCTTCAGACAGCTCTCAGATTCTGTCAGAGCATCCTTATGACATGCTTTCCTAGCAGCTCTTTATCATTTCTGTGTGTAATCTCTTCCAGTTTACAGTGAAGAACTTCAGAGGCTGGAAGCACTGTCACAGTCAGTGAGCCTGAAAGCTTTCATGCCAAGAACCTTACCTGAGTGCCCTCAGCTTCTGCCTCATCGGCCACGGCCGGCAGCGGATGTTGGACATAATCTCTTTCTGGTACTGGATGTTCTGAAAGATCTGCTCTGGGTCATGGCTCTCGGCCTTTTCTTCACCAATATCATCATCTGAATTGCTGGCAACCCAGCACACACCCCATGAGAAAAAACAAGACAAATTATTCCCATTCAGATCCAGAGCAAACTGTTGATTTTCACAGGATCCAACCTATTAAAGCAATATAAAAGCAGTAAGCTAGGGAACTCACGTGACCTTGTTGGTTTAAAGTTGATGAATAATTTGGATGATTTTCTCATCTCCAGGATGTGCCTCTCATCCTCCCCACTGCTTGCTGCTCAGTCATAAATTATTCCTGCTCCCCACCACGAATCCCAGCCTTTCCTCTCTGAGCATTTCCAGCCATACAGCTTGTACATCATGCTAGCAAGACACTTCGTATATTTTTCTGGAACAAAGTGCTGTCTAAACATTTCCAGCAAGAGTACCTAACATTCGTTTATTCACTATGTGGTGTTGGCCTTTTGTTTTGATTATAATAATGATAAAATATTTTCTTGTTAGAATAGGGAGAACCGATGCTTAGATCACAGTTGTTTCTGTTCCCTGCTGAGGGGGATGGGAGTGTGGGACCCTCCACTCCAACAATTACTTGTCGCTGTACATGGATTCATGTGCTTTCATGCAGATTTCTGTGGGTGATTATTAAATCACCTTCTCTGATGCTGTCACCGCATTTCCTAAGATACGGCTCTCAATTCCTGGTTTGAAATGTGGTATTGTATATAAAACAGCCACAATGTTAATTCTTGCAGAGACTGAGGTCTAAAAACCTGTGGTGACTATTTTCCCCTGCATGAAATTAAGAGACCTGAAGTACTGCAGCAACCACCAGCTAGGAAGGTTTCTAATTGCGTCACTATGTACTTGTTGGGAAAGTTCCCTGCAATTTTGCTGAAAAACCAATGCCTTTTAATCACTTAGAAATAAATCATAGCCTAAAGCATGCCTCGTAAGAACATTCAAAGGACATACTTTATCAGAGCACTAATCTATTGGTCCACAGTCCTGTCACCTCAGTCAGAGGGGACATTCAAGGGAAATGAAGAATTCCACAGCAGTAGAGAGAGACTTCTTACTGTGCTATGCCCTTAACTCACTGGAGTTGCACTGTTTGGTGTACAGTGTTCCTGTTGCAGTATGAAACACGACATTTGTGAAAATAAAACAAAACAAGAAAGAGGTTTGAAATACATCCATAGAGAGAGAAGAGTGATTTTTCTCATGCTCCTTTCCATGTCACCACACCTCGTATTAATAAAAGTGAAAAGACCCACTTCTGTGCTAGATAAGGCAGATTTGCACTTCAGAAGAGAAGAGGGTCTCTTACCTGTGGGGTGGCTCCTGGTAGGTGTAGACGCCAGCTTGCCGCTTCACCGCTCGATACTTTTTGCAGGACTTGGCAGTTTTGACTGCAGCAGAGCCCGCTGCTGCTGCCATGCCGGCGGCTGCCGCCTGCACCAGGTGAAACTCTGCCGCGCTAGAAGGACGCTTTTAGCTCGCCGGTCAGATGTCTCATAAGCAGTCAAAAGTTATTAAGTTGAGAGCAGCGAGTGACTGTGAGCCCCGCCGAGCAGAGGATTGCTGCCTGCGCCTGGTGCTCCAGAGGTGGAGAGGACCTCCGCCTGGCAGTGCCTGCACGCCTTAAAGCGGCAGTGCACAGCAGCCCTCCCAGGGCGCTTCTAAGCGAGATGCCCAGAAGAGAGGTAGAGAGCAGAGTCCAAAGGTGGACCAGCTGCAGGCTTTAAATCAAAGCCAAGTTTCCCTTGTCATGGATGAGGTATTCCCTCAGAAGTGCCATCCCACTGCACTGGCCCGCTCTGGGTGATGTTTCTGATGAATGCGCTGAACGTACTGCTGACATCTTTGCTTCACGTGCTTGAGAGAATGCTTCTGCTTGGGTAAAACCAGACAGTTTACATTTTGGCATTTACTAACAGAGAAACATGCAACACCGTTCTCCTGCAAGACTTCCAGATCCTGTCCCGGAGGATAACTCTGACAGAACAGGCGGCTGCTGCTTTCGTGGGCTCTGGCTCCAGCCTTTCCACATGACCTTCATTTGTTATACCTATATTTACGACTTTTCTTTGGGGGATATCACTACAAATACCAAGCAATTCATTTTTTTTTGACAGTTGTGATATCTTAATTATGCTTAATTCCATTAATTACTATGTCATCTTTAACATTTACAATAAGCATTGCCTAGATAATTTGTTGTCTTAACAGTTATTCCTAGAGCTAAACCACTGAACTAAACACCTGATGCTCATTTCCCATTTCTTCAGCTCTACTACTTAACTAATTTTATTACAAAATTAATTTAATAGATACTAAAAGTGTATTGAGAATCACTTTAAAAGACAACAGATGGACTGGTGCTGTGATCTTGAGAACCTTGTATTAAATAACTGTTCTCTCTCTCACTTTCTGTACGTCCTGGGGCAAATCCTTGCACTTCCAGGCCTCGTTTCCCATCCTTAAAGGAGGATAGCATTTCTGCCTTTTGCAGGAAATGATGCACTCAGGGTCTGTGGTATGAAGCCTATGTATCCTTACATCATTACCTATAGTCAAATGGGCATGAACTTCCTAATTCAAAGTATTCACAAACATCTTACAACTGATAGTAAAACATCAGTTTTCAATTTCAAATGTCTCACAACCAAAATATGGTAGCATTACCTTTGCCTGAGTTTACATCTACTCAAAAAGCAATCCATCCATTTAATCCAGGATTAATTGACAGACTGTACTTGCCAGCAGTTGTATCTTCATGATGGAGGGTCCCTGAAACAGTTCCTATAGCCAGCTCCTACACCACCTCTCTGTCAGCACCTCTGTGATACTGGTGCCGGGTTGCTGGGACAGAATAGGCTGCTCCAAGTTTTTTTGGGAACAGGGCAGCTGAAAAACTTGACACACGGTCAGGTGAATTTCCAGTGCTTTTCTCCATCGTAGAAATTGCAGGTGTTCTGGTCACATTATTAAAACAGCTAAACAGATGAAGAAAACAGACCCAAAAAACCACAAATAGTTTCTATAGCCATAATTTAATACTCTGAATGTGGGAGAGAAAGGAAGAATTTACAGAGAATTTTTGCATTTTTCTAACTTCATATTTTCTCTACTTAATAGCTCTGTACACAATGCAGCAAGGGTTTCATTTACATAAATCACTGGTCTGTTGTAGTTAACTTTTATTTGCAAACTCTGTCAAGAAAGAACATTAAGTTCTCTCAGCTAAATTTCCTGTAGAGAATAACACAGTCTGCTTTTTCCCTCTGACCTGAGTTAATCTAAAATATTGCCCCTTGCTGAGATATTTTAGTTTTCCATCATCATGGTTCTGTCCATTATACTATACTTATTTAACAACAGGGCTAAGTGGTCACAAGCCTCATTATTTATAGTCCATTTGGTGTAATTCACTCCATACTTTTTAGCTGACAAGGAAGGACCAGATAAAGACAACTCCACATTTCCAAAATGTAGCCAGTAGTAAAGCTCACATCTCCAGGTATATCCTGTTTGAAACTTTCTCAGAAGTCTAGGAGTTCCATTAGCACAATGTAGAAGACTAAATGGTAAACGAATGTCCCTATTCAGAGTCCTGTGAGACCAGGCAGCTGTATTCTACATCACCACTTTCACTCCCCCTTTTATCACATATGCATGACTTTTAAACTTAGTAAAAACCATTGGTGAAAACACCACTTTGCCATGTCTACTGACTACGTGGGGTTTTCTGTGAACTGGACTTGCTAACTCCAACTCAATTCTGAGTACCTCTTGTACACACCTCCTTTAGCCACTGTAGACTAAGGGGTTTGGGCTCCAATTTCCACCTTCCCAATAAGGATGGACCATTATATTTTACTTTTTCTGTGCTGCATTTTATTATTTTTCATGGTGAAGTCTGTAAAATAGAGCCTGTCAGATTTTTGACATATCATACTATAAGCACCATACTGAAATCTAACTGCCTTGGAAAGGCTTTCCTGTTTGGCCTCTAGATCACAGGACAGAAGAATCCTACTCTCCGTGTGCCAGACTATTCCATCAAGTGAAAGCAAACAGCCAAAAGGAACGGGTGTCAGCCTAGAAACATGTCTCCACTAAAAGGCTTATCACCTCTTTCCAGCTGGAAAAACGGAGGAACTATACTGAGTGCCAGCAATGCCCATTAGAGCCTTGATGCTCAGACTGTACTGCAAACACACCCGTATCACTGTGGGTTTTTTGACCTGCTGCAAGATATGCTTTTCATTTTATAATTTAAAAGTAACAATAAGTCAGTTCAAACGTATTTCCTTGGTTGGCCAGTAGCACAGCACTGGGGGCCAGATTCTGCTGCCTTGGCTCACAGGAATAAATGCCTTTCTAGTCAGGCCAATCTACTACAGTCCATTAGTGATCTGTTTACTCCATTTATGTTAAACTGATGTTGCAGATAGACATCTCACTAAGGAAAAGTCCTCTACACCCAGAAAGTAGGTTTTGACACAGTAAGATCCTGAATGCCTCACAGAACATGAGATGGATCTCTGAAAACTACATGAGAGAAACTCAGCTATTTCTGCCTCTGCATTACCATTCCTAATTCCAATTTTCCCTGAGCTTTTGGATGCCCTGGTTTTCATCTGAAGAAACTGCTCTGGAGAGATTAAGACAACATTATTGGTAGCTCCCAGAGGTTACTACATTTCACAGATAAAGCAGTATCCTGTAATATGATGGTGGTATAGCACCACCAACAATGTTCAAATGCTAACATTAATAATTTACATAGATTTAATAGCTAGTATATCTTAACATGCCAACACGGAGAATTAATTTTGTTTCTGTTTCTTAGAAGAAAGCCTAAAGTCTAAAAAAACAAAAGGGACAATTTAAGCCTACAATTTATATAGCTCTAATACTGCCAGTGCGGGAATCACATACGTAATCTGAAGTTACTACCAAACACTAAAAGCACAACGAGCAGCAAGAGACTCATGAATTCAGAGCCCATCTGCCAGAAGGACACAGAGTGCTTTTGAAGAGAAATAGAATGCAAGTTTCAACAAGCTTTTCCCTGAAGCTGGTGGCATCCTCTTTTGCTCATAACTCCCTGCGATGGACTCTAAAGGACTCAAGCGTTCACTTGGATCACAAAGAGGATTCTGGTTTTGTCTTTCAACTCAGCAAGCAATTCAGCAGCCAGAACACCCAGCTGCCCATTTCAATATGCTCTATTGAATCCAGAAACCTACTGGGGTTTGTTTGACTCTGAATGAATATCACAGGAGTTATAGATTTGATTTCAATTGCCATTAAGTGAATGTAAAACAGGACATTAACCTTTTACTGCAAAACTTATAGTGGCGGCTCACTGTGCGTAATAGGAAGCCTCACATTTGATCCATAGGATCATTTTGCATTTTCAAACACTTATCCAGGAAAAAGCTGGGTCGGTGAACTCTGCTTACTGAAAATTCAGGCAGACAGTAAGCTATATTCTCTGTGCTTGTTCATTCCTATGGAGTTTCGGTTTTAATCTTACCCATCCTTCCAGGACTACAGTTAAACTCTGGTACCTTTTCAAAATCTCCATGTTTGGGAGGTTCACAACACTGCCGATCCCAATTCCAAAATAAAAATTCAGAAAGGACTGAGTTTTCCAGTCACCTCTGTAAGAAGGAACCATTATCCCTTATGATCTTTAAGTACATAAAACACGTGGAAAAAAAGTATTTAGAAACACTGAAAAAAAGAGACTTGTGCATCTTTAAGTGAACTGTCAGTAGCACTAAAAACATTCAACCCCATAGAAACCCATCATAGGGAATGATGCTGTACAGCATCCAAGTTTGTGTGAAAATACTGAACCTCCTCTGAGTTTGAGGACCTTTTAAAGCTGAAAGAACTAAGATCAAAAGACAATCCAGTTGGACTTCAAAGACAGACATTCTATTCTCAAATTATAATCTCAGTTCACCTGTTTAGTCCCCAGAGATATTATAGATGTACAGCTGAACGTAAGAGCAGTTATGGGATTTCCAGGGTAACAATGCCAAAGTCATTGCCTTCATTTACTGAGAGTAAAATTGATCTGCTGAACTCTTTTAAATCATTGTCTCCCCAAAAGATTGTTTGGACAGTTTAATTTCATGCAGTAGATTTCACTCTTCAATTTCAGCACGTTCGTAACTCTTACTGACATTTATCAGACTTGGATCAAGGGGAATCTTCTCATTGTGGTTCAATTTTCTTTAAGAATTCACATCTCAAATTAAAAAATATTCCAGTTAAGTGCACAGGAGGAGCCTTTTAAATGATCTTACATCATCATAAGATGACTATTTTTATTCACAGATGAGTGTCATGAGTATCAAAATATACATTTCTGTGATAGTACAATCCACAACAGAAAATGCTGAGTTCAGAAAACTGTCAAGAGCGTTTTAGAGTCTAATGCTAAGGCAGTGGCTAAGGACAAAGAGAAGGGGAGCAGAGAGGGGCTAGGGACAATCAGAAGCAACCACATGCCGAGTCAGTCACCCCAACAACTTTTACAGCCACTTCAGCTGATGCACACGGCTTGCAGCACTGCTCTGGTTTACACGACACATTGCCCCTTGGACTTGCAGCTCTCTACTATCGGGTGACATGAAAGTAATTAGGCACCATAAGAAAAGTTATTTTTCAAGTGTCATTAGGCTGTAGCTACTTCTGCTGCGAGGGAATCTGTTCTGTGCAGCTTTGCCTAACCAGCAGTATGATGTACATCCTACAGACATATTCATTTCACCAGAGACCTTTCTGAAAGCACTGTAACCAAATTATTTTCCAGACTTACGTGAGTCGTTACAAGCCAGACCTAGAAGTCAGTGAAAATGAAGACGATAATTTTAGAATGTTTAAGAATAAATAATTAAATAAAGAGAAATTTCACATTTTAGAAGAAAAGAGGAAAAGTCGAAGGAATTGACAATGGCAGAAAGTAACCAAATAGTCAAGACTTGGGGTTGGGTTTGCTTTTTTGACTGAGATAAAAACCTTGAATTTGCACAACTGCTTTTAAGGATCTTTTGGGAACACATTCTTCCATAAACTATATCATTTTGTCCTGGGGTGAGAAAGCAAAGAACTGTCAACATTTGAAATGAAAGATCGGGTCTGTTTCAATTCAAGTTGGTTTTCATTGTCCTCCAAACATTAGAAAGTCCTGTACCAGGAGGATACAGGGAGTCAGGTGGGCTCATTCCTTTCAATAGTAGCTTGGATTTATGTCAAAGGTACCATTAACAACTGTCTGAGAATCTTTAAGGGCCACAGGATCCCCTTCCAGTAGTTCATTCACAGTCTGTACCTTTTACAGGACATTTCCTCCAAGCCCTGGCTGGTCTCCTCAGATTAGGATCTGTAGATTCCATCCATAAACCTCCAGAGCTAACTGCATAATGAAGAGATAGAGTATCCTTAGCCTGGAAAACAAATCTAGCTGATTATCTCTGGATATAATGTAGGTCAAGCTGGTGGTGAAGGAACTAGCAGCATAATAATTTAGCTGCAAGGTTTTCTAAAGAGAAAAAAAAAAAGGTATTAAGAAACACATTACTTTAAAAGCACATCTACTACCACCAAGAAACTGCCAAGGGGGAAACTTTGAAAGCATAACAAAACAAAATAGCAAAGCTTTGGAGACTTCAAAACATTATGCCCTGGCACAAAACTATTTTTAATATTCTTCACACAAAGATAGCATGCTAGTGGCTAAAAGCCTCAGTAACTCATCACAGTAAGATTTAGCATTTCTTCTTACTCTACTCATAAGACACACCTCTATTTCTGGGAATGATGATATTAAGAATGATGTTTATTAAAAGTGGCAAGATGCCTTTATTTTATACAGTCTCAAAAGTGCTCTGCTGCCTAAACTCACTATGCATTGGGTGACCTTGAAAGTGCCTGAGTCATGGGCAGGTCGAGCTGCAATCTAAACAACCATCTTAAATCTTATACATTGTCATGTTCTCATTATCTGGACTTTGTACTTTCCTACCATGGAAGGATTTTCACATAAATTACACAGGAAATGAGGCAAAATGTAATTATAGTGTCCAACAGCTCCAAGGCAGACAGATAGCACAAGGCATGAAACACAGTTCAAGAGTCAGCTTTCAATAAATGCCACCTATTAGAAAGAATCTAAATGAAACATATGTCATGAAGCCACTCACTTCTAAATTATATCATTATCTCATCACTGGAATATGGAGTTATAAGGTCACAGCAATTTCAAATAATCAGCTTTCAAGCAGATTTCTCGAAGGGACTTTCATTCTTTGCTTTTTCACATCACCATTTGGATTTTAACATATACTAGAAAATTCTATTATACTATATTAAATTGAGTTATCCAGATGAAAACATCTCTGGTAAGGTTAACCCAGACATTTAATAACCCATTAGCACCCTCACTTTTTCAACATAATTTTTCTCATAATAACTTTTTAGTTTCAAAAGGAAAAGAGTCGGCTATAGAGCTTTTGAGTACTGTGAATTGACGTGATTCAGCTGAACAGAAGGAATATCACAATGATGAATAAAATCACATTTTTGCCCCTGACTTCAGTGGATGGTAAGTCTGATCCATAGACTTTGCATTAAATGTTCACAGGCTGTTTTTCAGAAGAGAGCACAGAGCACTCACATCTTCAAGGGAAGATCCTTTCTTAACCTGTTTGTGCAGAGTAAGGGTGTTGGATTTTTTTGCTTCGGGGGCTTTTGTGCGCGCTGTCTTCAGTGCAAAAGATACAATATATGGTTTTCAAACATTAAATAAAAACTAAAAAATAATGGTAATGTATATTTCAAATAGTTCTTTCCTCCAAGGCCCTCTCAATGCAAATATGCAGACCTTATTCTATTGCTGAATTAAATTTTATCATCAGGGTTATGGAGGTCACGTGTTTGAGCCCAAAAGCATAAACAAAAACCTCAAACTATGTAAGCAGCATAGAGGCTTTCCCTGATACTGTGGTAATGATCTTCTCCTTCCTGCCAACACACATAAAACACATGCTGGTCTTTGTGAGTTCATCTATTGTGTTCACTGGTCTCATGGTACTTTTTATATGCTTTGTAGATGGAATGTTTTGAAAAAGCCGTATAATAGACAGGGAAGGCTTAGCTAAATTAACTCATCTAAGATTTGAGATGTGCTACAACGATGCATATGGACAGCCTTTAAGGCTCCGCTCATGCAAAGCAGTTTAAGTCTTAATAATAGGATTGTGAAACACTACCTATCACTAATATCTAGTTTTTCATTATCATTGCACAGTAAAATTAGTCTGATCAGGGGTTTTTTTGCTCCCTTTTCTTGTTTTTTCCTGCGTACAGTGTAATAATGAAGTCCTCTTCTAGTCACAAAATTTAATTTTCACACATTTTAAACACTTATTTTTTTCTCAAGGTTTTAAGATATGTGATTCTTTCAACAATTTAAAAACATTTCCAAGGTGAAACCTAAATACAAAAATTTTATCAATGGAATTAAATGGATTTTTTTCTAGGTTTAATTAAATGAGTACAATCTCTTTGGATACTCATAAATCATCTTAGCTGTAACTAATGCTAATTTGTTTAATTGGGTAACTGGTTTAAATGCCTAAAGAATTAAACTGAACAAACTCCAGATTAGGAAGTTATTTAATTCAGCCTGTGCAATTTCTACATATAGACAGACCTTTAAATTTCTATTCTAATCTAAAGCACATGAAATTGAGAGAACAGAACTATTGAAATTATTGGCATATCATCTAATTAGTTCTTTCAAGATGAACACACATTTTTAACGGGATAACATCTACTGACAGGTAAGAAAAGATGATGAAAATAAAGAAATCTGGAAAAAAAACCTAACAAAACCAAACCCGAGCACCTGACATCGGTGAAAGGTAGTTCTTGTAAAAAGTCTTACTTTTATCAGTGAAAGGATTTTCCTTTGAGGCTTCATTTGCATTATAACACAAAGAATCTTCTGCCATCACAAACACAGATGTTCCCTCAAGTCTGCACAAATGCCAAAAAGCTCTTTGTTTTAATATCCACTCTGGAAGGACTTTTTTTGTTAATGAGGATGGATTAGCAATTTATTAAGTAATGTTCCTACATCTGCTGCTAGTCCTCAGCCTTTCTCTTCAATGTGATCCAAGTCAAGTACTATACGAGATGAGCCTGGAGGAAGGCGAAGCATATAATGAGTTTATTGTAGGCAGAAGTCCAGTGAGGAAACAGGGTGAGGATAGTATACTGTGTTTATTTGTAAAATAAATTTCTATGTCTGATGAATTTGGTGCATCTAGGAATGATGAATAGGCTGAGGACTCCTTCATCTGTATGTGACAGTAGGCTGAGTGCAATTATAATGCTGGAAATAAACCAGAATTTACTAGTCTGAATTAAATGCCCTGGAAATTAATTTCACTTTAGATGCAGTTTCCAGACCTGAAGGGGGAGGGTAGGAGGGAGGAGGGGAGCCATCCACGCCTTTCATTACACATATAAGCATAAATCACCATCAGGAACAGTATTTCTAGAATTTACAGGACTCAATAGTTCTCTCGTTGCTGGAGGATTCTGGCAGACAGTTCTTTTGACTTAATTTTTCCTGCAAAGAGCAGAAAGCTCCACCATGTGGCCACATTGCTTCCTTGTCTGTTGCTTGCTGTCAGAGTTAACAGGGTACTTTCGGTAAATGTGATTTATCGTGAATAAAATGAACCTTACAGCAGGAAAAGGAGCAACATTTCAACTGTCAGAGCATTCTTCTGAAAACTACTTTCTCAGGCTATTAGTTTAATCCACTGTTTACTTACTACAGAAAGTCTCCTTGAAATAAAATTAAGCAGGTGACGCATCCAATGCTGAGTGCCTTGCTCCTTCTGCACAGCTAAAGTAGACAAATTCTGTAAAATATAATTTTTTAAGTACCAGGTCCAGACATTTAAGCTGTTCTGTTTAAGAACAAAAAACTAATTTGATTTTGTTGTAACCTGATTTAGAATTTGTAACATGACCTAATATGAAGAAACCAGATCGATGAGATTAGGAACCTGCACTTGTCTGAGGAAAAAAAAGCCAACAGAATAAATCCACAGACATATACAGAGACAAACCAACTAGAATCTACGATGAACGTAGCTAAACAACATTCCAGTATTTTAGATTACATGCACTACTTTCCCATAACATTTAACATAATTGATCTGTACCAAATCACGTTAAAGAACCAAGAATACCTGATAGGGAAAGGTTCAAGTCACTGGATCACTGATGTCTATTTTAGAAGGTGAAAATTCTTGTGCGCCCATTCCTGATGGTAATATTTTCACTCTGGCCAGTGCAGCACCTAGCAGGAAATTCTGTAACTGAAATAAAAGGTACAAAAGTAATGCCTCGAGTATTTGTCTCCTGTTTAGAGGAAGCGTCCACAAGGTACTATTTTATAGGAGTGGGAAATGTAGCAATGCATCAACTACCAGACAACAACAGGAAGAACTGGAGTGGAACAAGTTGCATCAGACTGATGCTGGCACTCAGTTATTCAGGATACTATGCCTCGTACCATATCCAAAGCAATCTGAAAGGAAATCCTCTGTGAGACTGGTATGATAAACAACATGATGTCATCTCTAAATGTGCCACAAAATCCATATCTGAGAGTATCTAAAAGAACAAATAGAAATGAGTTGCACTGATAGTTCATGAACCATTCATCTTTCAGTAAATAATGAGTGACAGATGAAGATGAATTATCAGGTTAGAACAAATTCCTGAGAGATTCCTAGGACTAGAAGTTACAATGGAAATGTGGAGAAGCCTGAATATTTTCTATCAGTAACAAACATCTTTCAAAATCTGGATAGCCATGTCAATAGCGATTGCACTCTTGGTAATTACACTTCGATTCAGCTCTCGCATCTCTTCCTACATTTCAGATTCAGTTGACATAATAATAAATTTATGTTGCTTTTTTACCCAAACGTAGGTGGTTCAGTTATTAATACATTTCATTGCAAGATCATCTGTTGAGGAGAATAGTTTCTGAGCATTTAAATGAGTGCTACAATAAATTGCAATTCCTGATCAAACAGCAAGAAAAATTTATCTTTTTTTTTTTCTTCTCCAGTCCTTTTCTGTGTACACAGTCCAGTGGTGGATTTAAGTGAGAGGAACCTTAGGAGGAAGCAGAGGCCACTTGGCTTTTCACAAAGCTTTGGACATGAGCATCTTGTGGCAGCCTTTTGCCATCGCCTCCCCAGATGGTTTATAGATAATCTTGGCTTTCAGTTCAGAAATTTACCTATGATAAATCAGGTATATATTTAGAATAAAGGCATGAGCCGTCACCAAGAAACCATTTTCAAACTGCCCAACTTACCAAGAAAACAAGGTCACAAGGAGACAAATCTGAGGACTGGAATCCTTCTACAGGCACATGGATGGTTAAACATGGCCAGCTCACAGTAGGAGCTGGTGGTGGTGGTAGGCCAGTCTGCTAGAGATCTTCAAGAAGTTCACCTAAGGAATTCAAAGAAAAATCATATTCAGTGTTAAGATCTACCTAGCTGGGTTAACAGCCTCTGACTACCTTTCTGATCTACTGCCAATGAAACACAAGAAGCTGAAAACGAAGCTTCAGCTGGAATACATACAGCACACACTGTGGCAAAAGGCTGGCTAGTAGCAGCAGTATGGCAGCAGAACACAAGGATAAGCATCATCAAAAGGCATTAAGGATCCTTAGAGAAGAATTCATGAACTGGGTAACCTATAGTTGCATCACTTGGTTCTGTTAGGACCAATCTGTTTCTGAAAGGAAGCCTGCTTGGTCTCTGTCTCCTTATAACATGAATCCACAAAACCCTCAAGAAAATGACTGCTATTTTAAGCGAAGTGAGCGCCTTTTGTTTCGCTGATTCACAGAACTGCCAAGAGGAGAAGACAGTAAAGCAGTTACTAAAAAAAGGAAATATCATCCCCAAGTTGAATTTGGCTGATTGAGTTGGCAGGAGGGAACAGTAAGGGTATAATCGAGAGAATGGGAAAACAGAAGGCACCAAAGTTAACAGAAGGAAGAAACAAAAATGGACTGTTCAGTTCATTGGTCCTGCTGTCAAACATGGCTAACCCTTCCAGGGTTCCTCAGGGAAGTCAACAGCAGCTTTGACGATTGCTGTGCCATAACGCAACAGATTTAGCTTTGGCATGAAAGGAACCTTCAGTTGCTCTTCAGCCAGTTCTCCAAACTCTACATACTTACTCTTATAGTACGTCTGTGGTGATTGAGGGGGTTGGGGGGAAATCAGGATTTAAACGCAAAGGAGAAATTGTCTACCGCTGTCTACAGTCACTATCCACGGACGTATGCTATAGGACTCTGTTCACTCTGACGCAGTAAAAATTAATTGTGACAAGAGAGTAAAGCTTAGAGTTTAGATTTTCCCAGCAAGGTTGTGTGCTGCTTACTACCCGAGTGTCCCTCTCGGGCCCTGCCTCAGTGACCATGCACAGACTCCCCACGAGATGGCTGCAGAGACCGTGGCATCCCAGCTGGAGGTGCTGAGCCTCACTCAAAGGGCTCAAAGCACTTCAAATGCACATGGAAACTCCAAAAAGTTGCTTCTTTCAAAAAGGCAAATCCTTGTGAGATCTGCCAAAACCTCATTAGAAAGGATTAAAAACAAATAAAAAAAAAATTAAACAATTCCCACCTTTTTGAAATGTGTTGATTTTCTTTCTTCCTGTTTTTCATTTTGTTCTTCTCATTCAGTTTTTGGTTATATGCTGCATATGATTCAAATCATCAGCATCAGTTTATTTTTTCGTTCTGCTTTTTTGAAATAAATGTTTGGAAGATCTTTTGAAGCCATTATGTTTCTGTCTTCTACAATTAAGCTTTTTGCGTTGATTACACTGATCGTCAAACATTTAATCTTTCTTGTGTTTGGTTGACATTCACCTGGTTTTATCAGTGTTCACAGGGCCTGGTTGCTATACCATCTATGCCTTTTCATTTTGTAGTTTTGTATAATTGGCCATTCCACACCCTAGCTTGACACTAGCTGTGGGTCTTGAACTCTAACTCAGCCAAGGAGCATACATATAAATCCAAACATTAAGCCTGGCCTGTCACCTAGCCCTGGAAACCTTGCCCTGACCAGAAAGATCAACACTACATAAACAGAAACCTAAGTCAAGGACTCCTACCCACCGTCTTACTCTGAACAGTTGCAATTCAAATTCTACCTCACCCTACTTGAAACAGGTTTAGCATGGGTAACAAAAACTTTAGTTCAGGGAGATCTGCATGCCCTTACTCTAACTGTAATTTTATGAGGTCTGAAGGACATAACATTGATTTTAGCCTGAGAACGTCCTCTGTAACAGATATTAAATGTCAACAGAGCCCATGATCCCATTTTTACCCAGTAAATTTACAGCCTTAGCTTGGAAAGTCCCACAGAGAAAACCTACAAAAGACTTCTCCAAAAGTATCTCTATCGCACTCTTGGTTGAAGTCTAGCTCTTAACAGGTTTCTCTGCCATTCAGAATTCTTACACTTATTCAAATCCTTTTGATATGCCTATATTGGAGCAAACTTTTGGCTAAACAGTAAACCAAAGTCTACCTATTTCTACTCAGTCAGGCTCTAGGCATGACTACTTACAGATTTACACCCCCTTCTTAACATGTACCCATTTTCCACACTGGTTCTTCTAAAATTTAGTCAAAATATCGATGCCAGCTGCAGCCACAACTTTAGCATGGAAGCCAGCTACTGTTGATGACTTTGATTTTCATCTAGGTCTAACAAAAACCCCTGCTATTTTTAAAATATGACCAACCATCAGCCCAAAACCCCTACCATTACATACATACTTACTACCTTTGTTTTTTTAATATCCTTCTTCCTGTCCCAGCAGTGAACAAAATGATTCAGTGTCAGACATGCATGGACCTTGTTCATCAGAAAAAAACCCAAACTGATCCAACTTTCCAACACAAATCAAACTTCATGGCCTCATCTAAACCTAGTCCCCTAATTTTCATGATTACAGTGTATACAAAGTAACGTGACTCACAGAGATATCCATTTGAACAAGGCCATAAAAACTTTGTTCTCTAAGCCCTGAATAGGCACATTTAACCTTCTGAAATCAATTTATATAGCCATTAATATCTGTTGCTTCATGCTTGTGGATTTGAGGCTTGGCTCTTATTGAAGAGTTGATTGATTAATTTCAGCATTGCAGAAACCTCATTTAGCTAGGGGGACATTTCTGGAGTTTAATTTTCGAACTGAAAAACAGACATTTGAGTACATTAAAATTATCTAATTTTGAAATTCTAAACCTTTTCATCAGAATTCACATTTGGACATATTTCTCATTTGTTTTCTAAAAATACTTTCAGTCATTGTGTCACTGAAATTAGACGAGTATAGCTTTTTCCCTATTTCTTATTATAAAATCTGAAGGAGATTTTCTTATAGCCTGCTTACAATTTACAACCTCTAAAAAGTGTGAGAGTTATGAGAGAGAGTTAAGACACTCCAAAATAAGGTCCAGAACATATCATGTATAGGTTGAGGTCCTAGACCTGTGCGTAAATGCACAAAAGTGCTGAACCAGGCAAAACTATTTTATAAATATCTCATTGCTAAAGCAGAAAGGACAGTTAATCACTTTGCTTCTGTTTCCCTAGGAAACTGTTCCATTAATTGAATTTCCCACCAAGTAAAAAAATAATACTTTATTAGTATTTTATTTGAAATTACTTCAAATTACGATCATTTGAAGAAAGTAATGTAATTGCAATTTAATTTCTTTTCCATTTTCCTTCTAGTTTAATTAAATATGGGCTAAAGAACATGAAAGTGTGAGGGAGCATCTTTTTTATATCTACATTTCATAGTCGTGAAAAAAAGAATGGTTACTAGTAAATATACGGGGAAATTAAATCTTCAAAAAATAATGGAATGCTTTCATGTACAACTCAAAAATCGGCCTTTGAGATGAAACAAAGGGTACCGCAATATTCAGGGATTTTATAAAAAGTGATAATTTTTATCCAGGCTTGGGAACAAAGGAAGTTGCAAAAGAAAAATTCCTCAGTGAACACACAAAGATGAAGACATTGTATCATCAGATAAGTATGAGATGAGAGTTACTTTCCCTACTCAATAAATTATTATTTTCCCCCTTTCACAGAAGTACTGTAATGGCCTGCTGAAAAAAAAAAATAATGGTAAGAGAAACAAGACTTATCAATAAGAGATGAACTCTAATTTTTTGAATGTTTTACGTTCTGAAGTGGGATGAAAAGTCATGCATCAATTTTGAAAAAAAAAAATTGTTAGCATTAACTTGTTACTAAACTGTATCCTGAATCAAAAAATTATATCGATTATATAACCATTTATTTTAAATTACAACTTATCCTGTATGTATTTAATTTTTCTATAAGTGATACATGCAGATGAATATATATGTATATCTTATAAAATTATGGAAACAAATGGAATATTAAAATGACTATGAAACCATATGTGTTTAGACTACTTACATCTGTTGTCTGAAAATGCCATATCAGATAAAATCAGTAGACTAACCAAGGTCTGTGGGCTTTGTAATTATGCAGCAAAACAAGTGACACAAAGAACAAATATACTTCAAAAGGTTTTATGATATCTAATTTTGTTTTGTTGATCCCACCTACTCCTCGCTGGAACCTGTTTGCTTTTTTCACTCTACTGATTCTACAGTTGATAAATACCACACAGTTTTTTCTCAGTTGAGAAATTCACCTTTTTTTTCACTTCAAAAGCACTTCTGTATGGTCTTACGATTCTGCACATTTGAACAACCTCAATACATTTGACTTATTCTTATATTTCAGGAGGCACAAATATGCTGAAGAATGCTTATAGATGCCCATGAAAAACATCCCTTACAGAAAGGTCACTTCACATCCAAGAGAGATAAACTAACTTGTTCATCCATATCCCTGAGGTTATAGACAAAATACTGAGCTCTCTAGGGAAAAACCTAGCTGCTTAGAAGAAAACTAAGCTGCAAACAAAATATACAACACTCTGACTGGAAATAAATCTTGTCTCGTTTGGAAAACGTACTCAATTGAGAGTAATTTCTTCAACAAGATAGAGATCTAAACTGACTTTGAGCTGTCTTAGGAATCTCAGTCTTGGGACGATTCTGGTAGGGTAGCTATGCTGTGGGTGAGGACTACAGGATGTGCTCTACAGCAATTATTACCTGTGAATGTTGTTGAAGAGCCCAACATCTAGCTCTTCCTCTTACACAGACAGCAGTACCCTAGAGGTGTCTAACTCCTATGATGCAAGAAGCATCTGTATGTAAAAGAGAAGCATAGTCCATCCCTTTTATTTTTTTGGCTAATTAAGCAGTAAAACAGTATTAGCAGCTTTGAGAAAATCCAAGACAAATTCAAGCATCTGGTATTTGCCATTCATCTCTTAACTTGCGCTTTCTTGGCGTATGAGTTGTCTTTTGGCTGATTTCCACTACAAGCAGAGAGATTGCATTATAGAAGTCGAGTCCTCACTTTCCCACCATCCATCCTCTTTTCCAAAAAAACCAATGATAAGGCCAGAGCAATCTCTGAGCATCCCAGGAATAGCAGGACATGTCACTTTCTTCTACAAAAATTATAGTATATACAGCTGCAATATTTTTGACATATTTTACCTACACATCAAATTACTTGGGGATTCTTGATGGCCCTTTTGGCAACATCTTTTCTCGCTGCCTCCTCTGCTACAAAAGGCTGTTTTCCTTGTCAATCGCAGTTGTATTTGTGGGAAAAAAAAAATAACCAAGATTGTCAAAAAATGAGTGAAACAAGAAAAATCTTCTGTCATCCTTCTCAAATATTTTTCTGTGTCTACATTCTGTAAAAAATATGTTCCCACATTTACCAGGAGTTGCAATCATTACTGAAAAAGGAAAATTTCATGTTACTAATCTTCAGAATGATAGTCCTTAAAAAACATTTAGTCTCTTAACTCAGCTCATTTGACTTCACTTTACCAGGAATACAAGTTTACAGTAGCTCATGTCCAAATTATTTCGAATCTGTTTCTCACACATGAAGAATACAGATCTTACATTCCCTCTAAGCAGTTCCAGCTTCAGTTCAAGCAAGATCACAGTGAAATGTAGGTTTAGGGCCTCGTGTATAACACCAGAAACAGAACACACAGCAATACAAATTACAATTTGATCTCCAACACAGACAGTTTAATAGGCCACAATTTAACAAAGTAGTTAAGCAAATGTTTAAATCCCATTGATTTAAGTGGGATTTAAGTACATATTAAGTACTTAGTTGAATTGAGGCCACACTGTGAACGGATTCTTAGAACAAGGAAAGCACAGTAGGCTTTGGGAATTTTTATTTACAGCTCAGATGTTTAACTTAGCAAATTTGGCTTAGGAACCTGTATAATGCAAAAGGAGCCAAGGACAGACTGCAAGAACATTTGGCTGCCCGGGGTCACTTCAGGATAATGCAACATATCAATATGGGATGGATTTGGTTTCTAAAATACTTTTATCTTGTAATTTACCACATGTAATTTATAGTTGAGGTGGTTTGCCTTAAAGAGTCATTCAGAACTTCATCGTACATACAGATTTCTGATGCTGCCAAATTTCTTGTGCTCTAATTTATTTCTTTCCCTCTCTTCCCTCCCACTTTTAACCCCAACCTTCTGGTTACAGGGTGAGGAGGAGGAATATGACATTTGCTGTTTGTCAGTCAACTCACATTGCATAACTAGAGACATAATAAGCTAAGAGCATCAAGTGCATCATCCTGGAGTATGAAGATGTCATTCTCCAAGAGGTTATCAAACCAAGCATTTCAACACAGTTAAAGGAGTTCTGTTAAAATTATATAATTTCTCTTGTAGGTGTCCTGGAGTGATATCAAAACTATGTTTAGTCTATATGTACTTTCTGAAATATTGTAGCTGTCACAAAGTATTATATTGCTTATTGGATGACTTAATTATTTCCTTATCTTTTTTCCTTGGCTCCAGATATTGCATAAGTTATCTAAGTCTATTCACACTATTGCAGATGGTTAAACTATGTCTATTTATCTTGCAGAGTAGGAGTTAGCTTTTGGGGACATTAATAATTCACATTGTCAGCTTTTCTTGTGGGGAATAAGCCTATTTCCGGGGAGGTCTGGGAAGCATGCTTTTCTCACTCTAATAATAGCCCAACAGGAAATAGAACATTATATCATGTCCAAGCACTACCATTTGTAGTGAAATTAAGACTCAAGGTTTTATGAAATCACCTAATCATACTTTAAAACAGATTACATTTGAGACAAGTTCATATTTAGCAGTATTCTCTGACATGTATTAGAAACCTATTTCTTAGTGCTCCTGGCAGGTCCAATTTAAAACACAACCAAATTTTGGACTTGTAAAACCAATCCTCTTACTGCTATTGCTCAGGCTTTTTTCTAATAAACATTTAATCATATAGGTGATGCTGTAGAAATAAATAATATCTGTAACTCCATAGAAAAAATAATAAGTATTATTTTCTGATAGATAAGAAAGACAAGCAATGTTTTTCAGGCATTTAAATTTGATGTGGGGAAAAGATCCTAAAAAACTAACCTCTGATTTATAATTTGCAGATTTGTGCTGAACAAATTTTTGATAGTGCTAGAAGTTAATGTCCCCTTTCCTGACTCCTGCCAGGTGGTAAATTTTCAGAAAACCTTGTTTCTTTCCAGGGAATTCACGTGAATCCACTTACAGTGCAGCCACTACAATGAAAGGACATAAAATTATTCACCAGCTCAAAAACATGTCTCTAAAACAGCACAAGACTAATTTGATTACATGATAAACTGACATTTCTATCATTGTATGCACTTTTATTTCTGGTAATTACACCCTGCCAATGAAGCTGCATTAACCAGTGAAAATCCACCTTTATTTGGTGGCTGGTGGAGGTAGCACACACAACCCTAAGCATACAAACAGTCAGCCCTACTTGTTGTCACCTGAGAGTGTGCGAAATACTCTAAATCCACTACGCAGACTTTTTTGGATTTCTTAGTATTGTGTTAATCCCAGCTTGAATCTTAGGACACAACAGTCTCTGAACTGAGACCAAATGTGTTTCTAATGATTAGCAGATAAATTAGGAAAATACTTAGCCTATTAAAATGAGCATATTCAGAAACGTAATTGGATAGGGAACTAAATCATTCCTTTCACCCTGATGGAAGCAATAAAGGGAGATGATGGTTCGTGCGCTCAAAGTGTATCACCTGACATTTCATACAGTCTAAGAGAAAAGAAAGAAGGAAAAGTAACTCATTTTTAGCAATAACATTCAGAACATTATGACTACTTTAAGAACGCAGTGTTTCTGCTGTAAACACTTATCCCAAAGCAAATTTTTGCACTACACAACATATAAGTATTTACAATGGAAAGATGTTTAACTTCTCTTTATTCTCAAAATGACAAAACACATTGGTCTCATTTACCTGCTCAGTTGCATCAAACCTTTTTGACAGTAGTATAACATGGCTACAAAAATCTGGTGTGAGAAAAGATTTAAGTGAATAACAAAATAAGGGCAATATTTTTCAAGATTTATGGTAGAAGATTCTAATACTTTTTGTTTTCACTTACACACTTTCCTAAGAGTTTAAACTCCCAAGCTGTGGAAGGCAAATAGCTAATGTAGTACAGTAATACAGTGGTTTTGTTCTGGAGGGGGAAAAATTGCTACTTTGGGTTGATATCAGTTTTATTCAGCATTTATTTTGTATGTTTATTTTAACAAAATAAGTGCTGAAGAGGGGCTGTTCTCACCCAGAAAATACAAATCCATATCCCATATCAATTAATTGTGAAGTACGAGCCTCAGGAATCACAGGGTCTGAGAATCTTGCCCCTAGGGAGTTAAAATCTATACAGTAGTAACCAAGTGGTTTGGGGATTTTTTTTTTGTGTGCGTGTGTGTTTACTTTTTTTTTTTTTCCTGCTTTATTTTTTTAAATCATTATGAAAGTGCTTAATGATTTCGGACAACTGTCGGTCTCTGTTCTAGAGAGGGTAAAGTCTGGGACTGGTGAGCTATAACTAGGGCAACTTCACTTGGTTTTAGTCCTTCTGAAAGGCTCAGCAAATGCAACTGCCAAGGTCTACCACTGCGTTCTGTCCTCTGCCTCATTACAGAGCTGCCAGCAGCATGAATGAAGAACTAAAGCAGCATTTATAGGATATGTCTTTTTTCAGACCGCAGGAATCCTGCAGTACTTGAGCTAACACTACACAGGCCTGCTCGAGCCTTGGAAGCCATCCAGCAGTTGCAATGGAGAGATCAGGAGAGATTAATTTCATCTACTACTTGAGTAAAATACCCTGCTTTCGGGTAAAATAGCACTTTTTGACCTCATCCTGGTAAGATTAGACTGTTCCTGGTGCCAGAGTTATTTTAACACAGTGAAGGACTTCATTGCAGGTTTCAGAGAAGGCAAACTGCTCTTTTCATTTCCTTGGATTTGTGACTATCAGTTTAAAATTTTATTTGTACCTTCTACAGTAACAGATGAGGACTGCACAAGGCAGCAGCATCACCAAAGGCTCCTGGCAAATCACTGTCAACAGCATGGCATAAGTGGAGAGACAGCACTTTGCCTGGCACGCAAGGGTGCACAGTTTCACCACACCAACACTTTGCTAGGCTAAGACATCTATTTTGACTCATCCAGTGATGAGACTTTAAAGGAATGTGGGGATTCTAATAATAAATTCCTCCATTTGGCCTGGGGAATTTATTGAGGAATCATCTCGGATCAAGAGGGAATTTACTGAAATAATTATCCAAATGAGGCTGGCAGGCTTTAAACAATGTAATAGGTTTTGTTTATTGATAGGATCTAGGGGATAAATTATCCTGCAGACGGAAACTAAACCCGTAAGAGGGAAAGTTATTTGGTAAATTCAACACAATAAACCAGAAAAAAGTCATCATATCTTTAAAAGCAAGCTATTTTCAGGCCGACAAAGAGATAAGGATTTTGAATTCTCAGCTATAAATATTCAAAATCTTCCAAGAAGCACTCCGAGATTCCTTTAGACATAGCCAAAAGCAGAGGCTTTCCAGCTACTTGTTTCTGTGATATTAGGTGGTTTTCTATAACTTTCCACTGAAATCTTTGTCCTGACCTCTACAGCTCATGACCCCTGGAAGGCTACTGAGGACCAATGCCACAGACAATAGTTTTCCCTGTAGCTTTCCTCCATTTCTGTAGGTTATCCTTTATGACATGAAGGTACCGGCGTAGACTTAAAATTTGGAATAAGTAATTGACTTTTATGTGAGGACTATGATTCGATTATACAGACACTGCTGCATCTCAGTGTAGCTTACATGCAGGTAACAGTTTGTGTCCATATGAATTCCTGCCAATAGTTACTTAGTAATGTAAAGCAACTAAATTAAGCAACTATTGCTATAATCAAACCCGTAATAATCTCTATAATTAGTTCTTTCTCTCCCTACCCTCATTCCCTCCATGTTGGTGGTTTTTTTTTCCATAACAAAACAGCAAAAGGTCAGGGTTTCTAGCACACTAATGAGAATCAGGAACAGAGAATAAGATCAAATATCTTTGTTTTACCAACAACTTTTAGGCTCAAAGACTAGCAAGTCTGTGGAAAAGTCAATACACAGAACTTGTGGGCACCATTATATCATTTCCTGTTTTTTTCCAAGAATCTTATGATCATTTAATGTGGCACTTGCAGGAAGTATATGAAAAGGAGCATTGAACTCAGCACTACAGCAGTGTGGTAACATCAATACAAATGCAAATACACACCATCCAAAGATTATTCCCAAGAATGTTATTAAAAATAGTCAGTTCTATGAATTCTGAGAGCCTAAGATGGGTGTGCCTAAGCACCACTCTGGAAGACCATTCCCAGCAGTCAGATTACAGAAGGCAGACCCCAAGAAATTAGGCCATTCTTTTGAAGAAATGCTTAGTTTGATACAGAACCAGTATCTGAAGTACCACCCAAACCCTAGGAAGGCAACATAAGGACTGAAATGAGTAGACAATCATTTAGTTTTCCAGAGGACTAGGGAGACACCTATTTGTTCAGCTGTGGTGGGCACAAAACAGACGTTTCTCATCTGTACCAACTTCAATGTTTTACTTGCATCTGGGCATCAGTGAAAGACACCCCTGCATCTCACCACAGCGAATCCCCTGCACCAGTCAGGAGAGTCTAGAAGCCGGTTGTACCGGCTTGGCACACACTGCAGAAACTCCCAGGTCAACAAGCTAAAAGAGAGGACCAATATTTGCTGCAGAAGAGCAGCAGCAGAAAGCAGGGTGGAAAATCCCGCTCAGGCTGTTTTCATCAGGCTTTAATTTAACCCTGTGCTAGCACAGTTTAAACTGTGTTAGTGCCAGCTATTACTCTCAGATTTATTAGAAAGGAGTGTAAATGGTGCTTTAGAACAGTATCATCTGTTTGGAAGAGGAAAGTATTTGTAATTACTAATATTATGCCCAAATACACACAAGGCTCTAAAACAGGCCACAGACAGCAGATTTTATTAGAATCAAATTTTAACACCTTATTTTTAGGATATGTGAAGCACTCAGTGGAGTGAAAGAGATCCCCCACCAAGTATTCAATTAGTAACAACAATCTCACAATCATATTCCTGCTTCCCAGGACATTGATTACTCATGAAATACTGAGTTCTGAATGCTGTCTGAAAATACTGGCACCAAGTGTGAAATAAGGCAATGGGAGAGAATAAGGAATAGTAAGAAAAAGTATATCTAAAAGTGATAAGCTATAAAAAAAAAGTCTGAACATTACAGTGCAGAAAGCAGGTGGTGGTGGAGAAATGCTCACACAGGAAGGCTTCTAGTTTTTATGCCACCTATCCCAAAGGATTTTGTAATCCACAGATTTTCTTTAGTATGTAGTTAGATTAATAGGAACCACGATACCTGATCTGCCCTCTCTTACTGATCTTCAGAGGAAGGTGAAAAACTTGTGAAGGGCAATTACAGGACAAAGAGAATGATACGGAAACATCTGCATAACAGGCAGGACAATACTTTCAGTATTTCTCTACCCTCTTGCAAATACACTCTGAACTCTTCTTAAGACCTCTGACACCCACTGCCAGTGGTGTCTGTGTGATCCACGTATCCAAGAATTCCACATTGGGCCTGAGCTTAGGTCCAAGAACCTTATTCTGCCTCCCCTTACAGCAAATTTCCACTAACATCACACTGCCCTGATAATCCATTTCAGCTCTTGGTATAGTTTGTCCCAGTGTGTATAACCTCAACTAAGCTAAATAACGTTGTTTCTCTTGTACTTGATGACTTATACCTGATGACTGGAGAGGGCTTTAGCCATCGGGACTGGAAATCTCTTTTCCCTTTGTCTCTGTGTTACACCCCAACTTGCCTGTTGAAAGCAGCAAGAGACTCAAGATGGCAATAGAGAGCTGGAAAAAGCATATTCCAGGAAAGTACTATAAATATCCCTTTTGTTGCTTAATGTGTTGATAAACCTCTTGCGAGCAAGGCCTCCAGTGTTAATCTGCCCATCAGCCTCTCAACAATTCCCATCTAAAATTATCAACAAATAGTTTTGTCAGTAGACAATGTTTATTTGCAGTTGCACAACTCTCAGTTTGCAGAATATTAGCTGCTTAAAACATAAGTAAACAGCCACAGTCTAGAAAAGTCAGTACTGTGAAAATTAATTCATAACCTTATTTTTTAGTAAATTTAGCATCAAGTGCCTTAAGGGCAAACATTTTATTAGATTTTTTTTTAATGGTGATCAGTATAAAACACAATTTCAAGGTGATACTAGAAAACAAACACATTTTTAGAAAGAAGAGTTTTTTACTTCCCCTTGTGTGGAAACACCCTACAATGCAAACAGGACGCAGAGTTTTGGAATATGCCTTGAAACTGCTGTGCAGCAAAGCTGTGTGCTCCTTGACAGCTGCTGCCTTCTATCCCAGTGGTGGCAGCAGCCTATCAATGATGAATGAACTTATTCATACAGTCTCTGAAGCTATCTGAGTGTAGAGATACACCTTATATGCATTGCATACATCTGTCTAGATATATGTACACATAAACTAGATTCGGTTTAGTAGCACTGAAAAGCAAGGAACTGTAGAATTTTCACTTACCAGTATTTCTCATGTTAAGTATGTCCAAAAAAGTAACATTTTCTACAATATTATCCTTCATTAGTATTTGTCCCTCGAAGACCTTGTACTAGTACACCTCCTTCAGTCTAAGTGACTCTACTGGCCAAAGAACTTGCCGTGTTAAGGGCTGGGCCAGAGCTGATAAGCGTATATCCCTTCACTTCTGTGGACTTCAGATCAGGCCTACGGCACCTGCCAGGAAAGAAAAAAAAAAAAAAGTGTTTTATAAATAGGAAAGCCTAATTTCTGCCTAAGCTCCTGTTTCTGATCAGAGTAAATGTTGACGGCTTTAAAGTTGATTACAAATTAAAATATCTGTATCCACAAATGTTTGCCTAGCTTCAAACAATTGGCTGCCACTGTCTGTTGAGTTAGAGCTGCAGGGATAGGTGTGCTGAGAGACGACACCTATTTCAAGATCAGAAGAGGGCACTAGGGTTTCAGCTATGTTCAGAATAATCCCAGACAAAGAGTGGGGAAAAAACCCAACCCAATGAAATGTGTTAAAAATCGTCTTTTGTTATTCTGCTGGTTCTCTTATATAAAGTGAGAAAACACAGGCAGGGCTGGAGGCCCATGGGACAAGGTGCCATGGCAGCGCCAGCACAGCTCAAGGGGCATGTTTTGACACCAGAACTTACAACAGTGCCTTCAAACTGCAGTAGCCTCATGCAGCTACCACAGTCCTTCCCGCTGTCCCATCCTACATGGGCAAATCTTTGCACGTTATTTCCCTCTTGGGCTCTCTGCTTGTGACTGCGCTGGCAGCAAAAGGGTACACCATCAGAGTGACAGCTATTCACAGAGACTCTGAGCTGCCCAATCCACCATGCTGAGAAGCAGTCAGAAAGGTCAAGAGATGTCCCTTGGGGGCTTGAGAGATAGAGTGAATTTTACACTGCAGCTTAATGGTGATAAAAAGCCACACACACCCAACAAAAAGCCCCATTGTGTCTTGTTCTTGCAGCTATGAAATAGAGTAATTGCATTATTATTGTTGTTCTCTATTAAATCTGATGTGGTATTTTGATACAGCACAAGACAAATTTTTGTTACACAAGACTTGCCACAGATTTTGCATGTTCTGTGTTAAGGGGGTACATTCAGTGGTGATAGGTTGGGGTTGGAAGAAACCACTCAACACTGTGCAGCTCCTGTCAGCCAGCTCAGCTGTTTTATTTCCCACTGCTATCAGTGAACAGAAGATTGCCTGAACAAAGAGAACTCAAGCTAGCCTTTCTCTCTGAAACACCTTCTGCAAGAATATTTTGCTCCCCATTGTCTCTACAGGATAGTTAGGAAGAACTATACCACATAATAGCTAAAATGGGCATGGAAATATCCACTATGTATCAATAAATTCATATAAATATGAATGCAAGACATAAGAACAGCTGTATTAGGTTAAAACAAATTATCCTGTGTGATAGAAGATAAATGCAGAAGACTGTAAAGGGAGAGTAAGCGATACTTCCCCAGGTGTCCTCTTCCCAGCTTCCAGTGATTTCTGGCTCAGGGACTTCAAATCAGATGTCTTTTTGTTAAATATCCATTGGTGGATTTTTCCTGCACAGATTTCCTCCATATTCCTCCAGAGATGAAGTAAAGACCTAGAAGACAATAGTGAATTAATTTTCCTGACATTAATTTATGTTGTCACTGAAGACCAGCCCCAAGATTCATTCTTACCCCACATAGAAGTCAGTGCAATGCGAGGTTGCTAAGGAAGTACCTACTGGCTACAGCTGGCTCAGAGGCATGAGCTGAGCATTTTCTCTGTGACACCTCTCTACTCATTATGTCCATTCCTCACTGCTGAATGTGAAACACATGTGAATGTCGCTTCTGAAAGTCCACACTCATCCAAAGTGTCCTAATGGAAGCATTTAGCTTTACATTTCCAGGAATTGGAGGCCAGAAAACCCTTTAAGAGAAGAGAAAACCCTTTAAAGAAGCAAATCAAATGCAATCATTGTTTAAAAATGCATTTAAATCTTAGCAAAATGGAAAAGTCAGGTATATCACCAAAGCTGGGAAACCAGCAGGATAGGTGTGTGTGTGTATAGCAGCCTTCACACCACAGACATCAGCTATCCTACAATGAGTGTAGGATCATTACATTGTACCTTTTCTAATAGCATGAACTGTAGCATATATTGAAATATTGGAGAATGTTTTTGCTAGGAAATTACATCCTAAGAGCTTTTTCTGTCAATTTTCAATTCTGAAAGAGTTGTTTGATTCTATACACTAAAATATCTGAATAATCTACGTGACTGTCCAGTATAGATTGTATTAGAATTTCTTACTGTTACTTCAAAGTAGTGTACATGTGTATACAATGTGCATATTGAGAAGGCATCTTACAGTGGGCAAAAAATTTTGCATCAAGTATATATAATCTAACATATATTTCTCCATAACCTAGAGGGAAAAAAAAATGACTTATGCCTAGACAAAAGATGTTCCAAACCAACAGAGGGTAATTCAAATTACATTTTATAACAAGGAATTTGGGGTACAAGAGGCCATCAGTCTTTGTGTTTCCAAGTATTTACTGTCAAAACACAAGATCTCTAGCATAAGTTTATTGTCTACTTACAAAATAATTGTGTTCTATTGAAAAGTATGTGAGGGAAAAGTGAATTTCTCATGCTGCTTCTAATTTAGACAGAAACAGAAGGGGACTGGCACATTTATGTGTAAATTAGAGAGTAATTTAAGGAGTAGCAAAGGAATTAATGCATTGGGTAGAAGAAAAAAATTAAAAATCATGGAATAAAACATTTGAGTTTCTGAGGCAGCCTATGTTCAGAGAGAGACTCTATCAGCCCATACAGTACAACACCTCCTCACAGACTGACCCAATAAAAGATTATTAATATGAAGCTTTCCAATGTATTTGAGTTTAGCATATCTCTTTGTAGCAGAGGTTAAATCTTCTGGGATGAGTTGATCCTGCTCTAGCCTCTCCCTTAGACCATGGCATATTCTGCAGCTTCATCTTCCCAACCTGTTGTTACCCAGACAGGTATCTCATCTGTTCCAGTGAGAAGGTGCTAATACCAGTCCTCTAAAACCTTAGAAAAAGATACACGTCATTAGCACAAATATCAGCACACAAGGAATCCATGCGAACTTGAGAGGAAAGGAATGAAAAGGCTGAATTTCAGTGAGGTAAAGGTGCTGTACGTGCCCTACAAATGGGCTTCATCAGAAGACCTAAACAGCCCATGTTGTTCACTGGCTAAAAATGTGTTTGTGTGTGTGTGCATCATATCAACTACAAATTAAAAACAAAACATAAAGTATTCCTATAGACTTTGTTAACAGGGAAGACCTTGTCAGAACTTTTTTTTTAACTCCTTACAATTGACTCATGACACAACTGAAGTTTTCTTGACTAGTATCACAGATTGGCTATCACCTCTCTCCAAAATTATCGCCTTTTGGTTTTGTCTTTGCTCTTCAAACAGTTGACTGAATAAGCTAAAAATGCAGATTATCAAGCACAGATAATATTGTCTTTCATATAGTCTATCACATGTTTAAGGAAGGCATGCCATTTTTTTCTAAGGCATGACATTTTTAATGTAAAATAAGAACCTGTATCTTGCCAGATTCCCCTTGTAGTCAGTAATCACACCTCAAAATTAGCAAAATCACAAGTATACATCACTGAAATGTATTGTGTTACAGGACAGCTATTCTTTTCATACACAGTCACAGACATAACAACAGAGGAGAGCCTGATTGCATGGATTAAAAATATGACCTGTCACAAAGAATTAAAAAGGCAGTAACACCCACAAAAATTTACTACAGTTACGATTCAGGATCATGTCGCCATTGTCTTGGAACGTTTGGATATTTTAGCACAGACGGTGCAGGAGGCAGACATACAGTATCAAAAATGTCCAAAGGATTCTCATTAGCCAAGAAAGAGTAAGAAAATACTTAAGGAGGAGATATTCTTGACTGTAAACAAGATTATCCTGAAGTGCAGCTCTTAAAAGTGTTGAATTTGCTCTCCCTGCTCCTTTGGTGTAAGGCTGGCTAGGAGGGAAGGATTCTTGATGGTATCTTAGGAGAAGTGGGAGCTGAATTTGAGCTGAAGTAGTTAATTTATGGCTGATGTCAGCTAATGATAGCAGCAAAAGTGCATGTTTATACAAACGTGAAAAACTTTGAGGACAAAATATACACAAAGGTGAGAGTCAATAATGCCTTAATAAAGCAGGAAAGTAAAAGGACATAAACGAGTATTAATATTTTTAAAAGGAAGAAGATCCAAGTTATATTAATGAAGATGTGGAGTAAGAAACACTCACAGCAAATGGAAAAATAATTAGGATAAAAAGTGTGGCAGTTTAGAGGGATTGATTTGCTTTTTGAAAGTTAGCAATGAAAGACACTACCTTGAAAAGGAAAAACAGGTCCACTGAAATGCAAATGCTCATTACTTTTATTTATAAAAACCTTCAAAATAGTGAGACAAATCTGAAAACTAGGCATATATTTTGGGGAAATATAGCATGGCCTAGAAGTTAAGTGGAAATAAAGGTCAAGCAGCAGAAAACAAAAGTGATTTCAAACTAAGGCTTTCAGAGAAATAAGATATATGTTATAAGAATTACTCCTTTCTCTTGGAAAGGGGATGATGACTTTACAGATCTTCCTCTAAATTTAGACCTTTGGTATTTTTAAGTATTGAAAATACCATAAGGAAGGGTTAGGAGTAACATGCCAGCTTCGCTGATATCATCCATTTCTATCTGATCAAGCCAGTAACAGATTGGACACAGATTGATCAGGATAAATTTGTACAGAAATCAGCTCTCCCTGGAAGAAAGTGCTACATGAAGTTAAACGTGGTTTCATGGTAACATGCATGTTGTTCAGGAATGAACATCTTCATGAAAAACGGCTGGCTTATTGCATTGTGTGGCTTTTTACTTTGAGGGATGATGACATTAGTTTTCAGAATCTCAGATGAGGCATTGAAGACCTCAGAAAAGATTCTTCACCATACAGCTGTCATCTATACTCCAACATTTAAAGGAGCTGTACATAAAAGCCTGAAATGTGAAAATGCGTAAGGGAACAAAGTGTTTTCCCTGGGTATGCATCCTGTTAAGCATCTACCACTACTGCGTGAACAAGGCCTCCACACCTGAATGTGCAAAGTGTAAAAATGCTGATGCCCAGCGACCCTGTGGGAGTTGCTCAGATGTAACCAACGACAGCATCTGTTCTCCTCTCTTCTACATTTGTAGTTTTGGGGAGAAAACCCCTCCCAGCTTTTGCTTCTCTCTAGTAGATACTGGCAAATGTGACAGTTGCAGTGTCAATGTTACAAGTGTGCAGACCCGTCCCCCATGCACTGCCTAAAAAAAAGTAGCATTTCACGCGACTGACCTGAAGACTGCACAGAGTCTTGCTGAATACACTCCTTTCTTTAACCACAGAATTTACTGCATGTTACAACAGCTAACAAAACTTCGAATTGTGGTTTTACGGAAATGTACAGCTAACCAACAATTCTCCCATAAGAAAAACTGGTTACATAGAGCCAGAAAGCATTGCAGCATAACACCATACACATTCAAGGCCTACAAAATTTCAGAAAAAGTGCATAATTAGGAAATCTCACTAAGACTTTGATAGAATCAAGACAATTTTGACAAACTGAGGAGCCAGTCCTGAGACTGAAACAGAGTTTCTCCAGGGAAAAGGCAGTAGGTAGGATTGGCTTTGTAAGAGAATGCTCCTCTGTAGCTCAGGAAGTGTTTTTGGTGAGCCTCGTGGGGCAGAGACAGCTCCTTCCATCCTACAAACTAAAATTCTTAAGTTTCACACATAGCTGATAATAATAATAATGAACTGTATTTTCCCATCCCATAGATTCCTGCTGTAACCTCCACAGTTCTGAATGCATGGAAGAAGTGACAGTATCCTACAGGACAAAAGCAGATACAGTAACTTATGCGCAAAACTGATGTAACGTAAATAATCACAACTCACACCTTAACTAAATGCTAGTGTTACCCTGCAGCCCCATGAGATGTTGGCAACACCTATGCAAGTTAAACCTCAAAACCTTAAAGTCACCACATGCTCGTTCCCTAAAAGAAAGAGTCACTTAAAAAAAAATAAAAAAATGTAACTGCTCTTTCTTTGCTATGACATTTTTTAATTTGATGCAGGTAAACAGAATGCAAAAAAACACTGCAGCAATGTCAATCTCCTGATGGTGAAAAATGTTGTTACACTAAACCTCAGTACTGTCTGTGTGGCACTTCGGTTTATGTTTGTAATGAGATACTGTGAAAATGCAAGCGAACTTGACCTTACCCTCATCTTTGGACTTGAAAAACGATCTCTGCTTGAAACTTCCTCACATTTCCTTTCATGTGCCAGATCAAAACTGAGACAAAGCAGCATGTCTTGATGGCTTGACTCACAGCTGTCCAGACAGTTAACCTTAGCTATGGAAGAAAAAAAATAATCAAACAATCTGTTTTCATTGCAGGCGTACAACCGCTGTATCACATGACGTGCCACTAATTTCCCAACAGCATATACTTTGAGGCCGACAAGTGTTAAGACATGATTAAAAATTCTAAATTAATGTAAGGACCTGTCACTCAGATGAGTCCCTCAGTTGCATTGGTGACCACAGGAAAACAACCAGGAATCCATCTGCCCATTTATGTAGGAGGAAGGTGCTGCAGAGATCTAATTATAGGGTGAATTCACAGCAGCTGTAGATCAGATACAGAGTTGACTCACAATTAGCCTAAATTAAATGCAGTTAGTTTTTATTTTACCATTAGGATTAAGGATAATACAGTAGATAAAAAAAACCAACAACACACAAACTACCAAACCTTAAAAAAATACTGTAGGAAAATGTTGTATACTTCCTTTCAAAAACTCGTAGGTCTACAGTGATTAGTTTTACTAATTGGTTCAGAAAAATAGCTGGTTTATCAATTATTTAAAACATGTATCCATGAAACAGCTGCACCAAGAATGCACAAATGTTCATTGTCTTGTTAGCAAGACACAAGTTTGAGCTATGTTCTCTTCTTTGATAAATCACTCATTCCAGAACCTTTTTAGAGTAATAGAATCACTTTAAGGAAAATACACAGCTAAGTGTAAATCGTAATAAACAGATATTATAAATGTTAAATACCAAGCAAACATACTAAGTAGGAACACTACAAATGATTTAAATCAAGAAGTAAAAGCTAGGAAATGAATAGAAAAATTCAAAATATTTTCAATTATTAATAGTTACAGCAAATATTCAAAACAGTTGTTTAGTCTAGATTAAATCCGTATTTGGGACATATTAGACTAGAAATGCCTTCTGATGTTCATGTGCTGGCTTTCTTTCATGGAGAAGCAGGAGGAATGTGGGAGAGGAACACTGACACTCTGCTCTCAAATGCTTACTTGTATGAGTAATTTTACCACATGAAGTGTCCTGTTGAGTTTACCAAGACTGTGTAAGGAGTTCCTCATGGGCATGATTGTTCATGGAATTTAAGCCATTAAAGGCTATGAACTCTTCTCCCTGGTTGTAACATTATTTACATATTTATCCTCAATGAGCAGGGCCAGTCATTAAGACAAAATAAGGAAAAGACTTCACTGGATAATATATTTCTCAAAAGTACAACTATTTAAAGTGTAGACAGTCAAAGATGCTATGAAGAAAGGAGTTGACTAAAAACAAATGGGAAGTTGGAAATCAGTTTAGACTTAGGAAGCACATTTAAAAAAAAAAAAATTATTTATTTAAAAATCACCCCAAAAGAGAAAGAAAAATGAAAAAAATTCCTGACACACTAAACATCTATAACTTGTGAATATCCTCCTTTCACTACAGTGCAGAAGCATCCAACACAAAACAATTCCTTCTCCTTACCCATACTGGGAAAAGTGACACTTTGAAATACATTATAAAACAGACTCCTCTCCCCTGTTTTGGCTTACAGAAGTCCACATTAATTTCGATGAAAGCAGGAGCTAAATAGTATAGTAGTTCACCCTTTAATTCGTAGAAAATAACAGCCCTTTTCACTGTCACAACAATTTTCTGAAGTCACTTTAAATATTCACAGTAGTGTGGGCACGTGTTTCTCCACAGAGGACCTCTGTGTTGTGTGTGTGCAGTAAATACCAGGACTGGTATTTACTGCACACTGGTAAATTCCAGGACTCTCATACAGCAGTGGAGAAAATGGTGATTTAAAACTCTTGTAATCACACTGCCTCAGTGTTCTCTATCTATTATGTAGATTTCTTCTGAAAATTTTTCACTTCCCCCACCCCTTTTTATTTAAGTTGAGAGAGGTCAATATTAGCCTCCTTGGGTTCTACTCTTCCTGTGCAATCACTGAAACTCTTTTCAAAAAAGGGGTAGTGATGAAATGGCACTTGAGCAGTTAGGTCCATATGGATGCAGTTACCCGACTTACACATCCACCTACAGTAACTTCTCCTGCCTTTATGAATCTTTTTTTTTGCCACTGAAAGCGGTATTTGCCTCCTCCAAGAGCAATGGGCTTTAAGATGCACAGTTATACCAATTCAAAAACTACTTGCAACATGAAATTAATATCTTGCTAGAAACGTGACACTGAAATGATGGCATTATAATCACTGAATGATTTAAGCGGACACAATTACAGTCATTTATAACTCAATTTGATTACAGTAATTTGTATCTATTAATTAATACACATTTTAAAATCTCTTGCCGTGTTAACTTTAAGGAAATGATACGCTTCAACTTAGTGATGTGAAATTTACCCCAAATATGTTACTTATTTCTTTTCAGTTTTGTTGCACAAGTATAACACAATCACAAAACAAGAAGTACCAGTTACAGATGTATCGTTACCTAAATGCGATTAGAATAAAGATGTGGATATTTCTAGCAGTGGCAGTAAAGACTTTTTTTTGAAGGGTCTGCTGCATAAGTGACGTAATTGTTCTCTTCTCTTGACTTCACCTGCCATATAAATAAAAGCATTAAAGGAACATTTCAATATACCTCCTATCTATATCAGTAGATCCCAATTCAGATTTTGCTTTTATGTCATGCAGATCCATCCACATTTTCAAACTGCAGGGGAGAGAGGACCTTTGAAGAATAAATATATTGAGCAATTAAAACGAATGCCTAGAGCAGAATCTTAATAGATAAGTAATAACAGATAAGTAATAAGACCTTATACTTTATGTGCTGAGTGGAATTTGAAAATGCGAATCACTCACCTGAGCAGCACCTGAGTTATTGTTATTTTACAGCTGAGGAAGGTGACAGACAGCAACAGAAACATTTGACAGAAGGATGAAATGGATACAAGTAAAGAAGTGCAAGAAAGAATGAGTAAGCACAGTTGTTCAGATAGTAAAGTGAAACTCCCAACAGGCTTCTCTTCCTTCTTTTCTCTCATGTGTCCCTGTGACATGAGGGCTCTCCAAGCTGCCACTTACTCATGTTCAAAAAACTGGAAAAAAACTCTTCAGTCCACTTACTCTTAATCCACTAGCTGATGTTTAACTCTTAATGCTGGCCAAGCATTTTCACCTGGATTTGGATGATGATATCTACCTTTGGAGAAGAATGCGTAAGCAGTGGCAAGCACTCAGGTTAAATGATGAAGGTAATGAAGGAAAACAACTAACAAACCCCAGAAGCAAGTAAGATAAAAAGGTCACGGACCAAACAGTGCCAAAGTAAAGTGAATTTGGCAGATGGGGAAAAAGAGGAGGAAGAACAGCACCAAACCCAAATTACCGTACGGTAGTACCATCTACAGCAATACCTTCCTTCCTAGGGCACATAATCAAATGCTATTGATCTTCCCTAACTTCTGGCAGATTTCAGGCAGAGGAGAATCAAGTTTCAAGAAAACAAATCAGGCCCCAGAGCCATGATACATATTTCTGTCTCCTTTCCCTGTTAGGTCTTTGAATTTCCTCGGCAGGATTGAATTCCATCCATTTCTCATTAATCATCATTTTAATGTTTTGCATTACGGTAGCAAGCCAGGACCAGCAGCACATTTGCTTGTATCTTAAACTGGCCTAATTTCAAAATGTTGTGCCATAATTTCACAAAACAGGCTGGGGACACACTTCATTTGCGTTTACTGTTGGCAGTGGTTTATACCAAAGAGACACTATGTCAGGACACTAAAATAGTTTTTAAAAATCCAGGAGAGTGTTCTATATAACATACCTTTTTGTAATTAGTTTAAAACCCCATGTATAAGGTTGTAACACTGCTGTCTCATAAGAACTGAGCAACAAAGCTGAGCTTTGTTATAGGCTGACAAGTATGAGTCATGAACATGTGTATTTTTAACTTAAAAGCTAAATCAGGAGTATTTGACTTCAGATACAGCATTTAAATAAATCTACATAGCTGCTAAAACAAATTCCAGAAATTATATGGAGAGATGCAAGGAAAAAATTGCAAAACTTAGTTTATATTAAAGTTCATGACAAATTTGCTGTTGTGTTAATTTAAAAAAAATACGAAGTATTCCATTTGTCAGTTTGATAAAATACATGTTTAAAAAAAAGCCCACTCCTACCAGTTACTGGTTTTATACGGCTGACTTTGTAGAGGTCACATAAAAAACATGTATGGTTTATATAATTATTTTTTAAAGCTTTCAAAGATCTTTTTTAAAAAAAATCTTTTAAAAAAATGTTTAAAAACTTAAGTTAATCTCTCTAGAAGGTAGAGCAGATAAAATACTTATTCACAAATTACTTGACATTGGTTCAACATTCAACACCTCTGAACTTTCTTTGTAAAAACGGCCATGTTGTTTAGCTGTGTTCCCAGCTGCCCAGCTTCTCCTAATTCATCCTAAATTTTCTTTCTACCTCTGTCTACATTATTTATGAAGGTAATACCTTCCCTGAAGTACTGACTTGGATTTCTTACAAATGTATACAATAACTAGAACAAAAGGAACCTAAACTAATGACAGAAGGTTTAATCACAGTAAATCAAGTAAATATTATGGAACACATTTTACAGCTAGATAAACTGAACTGAATTGACCAAAGTGATGGAACAACGTAACAGCAGACTTGGAAATCAAAGCAAGAAATCTTATCTCACTATTTATTTTAACTAAGCCCACCGGATATAAGCACCACACATGACACACTCTCCACTGCGTGCCTTCCCCATCCAGCAGATGTTTCTTAGAGAGAGAGGCTTGTTGCTGTCCAGAGCACTACTTGTTGCTTAATGTCAACTGCCAACAGAAAAGTCACCTCTCTTGCTGGAAATGATGAATATGCAACAGAAGAGGGGCCGTATATACTATGGACTTCCCCCTCCCCATCTTTTTAAAGAAGAAAACACTGCATTACCTGTGAAATTTAGATGGAAGAACACGCCTCTGTGGTGAAAGAAACACCCACTGAAGAGTCTGTTTTGACTGTGTTTCTATTTTGTTACCAGTTCAGCTATTAAATGGTCATAGATTCCTAGCCTGTATCAGAAATAGTGCGGCCAGCAGGAGAAGAGAAGTGATCGTGCCCCTGTACTCGGTGCTGGTGAGGCCACACCTGAAGTACTGTGTTCAGTTCTGGGCCCCTCAATACAAGAAAGACATTGAGTTGCTGGTGTGAGTTCAAAGAAGGGCAACTAAGCTGGGGAAGGGTCTGGAGAGCAAGTCCTATGAGGAACTGCTGAGGGAATTGAGATTGTTTAGTTTGGAGAAGAGGAGGCTGAAGGGAGATCTTACCACTCTCTATAACTCCTGAGGGGAGGTTGTAGTGAGGTGGGTGCAGCTTCTTCTCTCAAGTAAATAATGACAGGACTTGAGGAAATGGCCTGAAGTTGCACCAGGAGAGGTTTAGATGAGATACTAGGAAGAATTTATTTACTGCAAGAGTAGTCAGGTGCTGGAACAGGCTGCCCAGGGAGATGATGGAGTCACCATCTGTGGAGGTATTAAAAAAACGTGTAGATGAGGCACTTCAGGACATGCTCTAGTGGGATGGTGAGATGTTTTCTGTATTTTGTGGGGGGTGTTGTTGTGGGCAGTTTTGTTTTGTTTTCTGTTGTTGTTGGGGGTTTTTTTGGGGTTCATTTCTCCGTTTTGTTTGGTTGGGTTTTTTCTGGGTTGACGGTTGGATGCGGCGCTCTTAGAGGTCTTTTCCAACTGTGACAATGCTATGATTCTATGTCTTAGAAATTTAGTTGTCAAAAAAAGTGCAAGAAGCCTGTAATACTGCTGCAAGTATTTCCTTTTTTTTAAAAAAATAACTGACCACTGCTAACTCTATAAACAGCAGTATATAAGACAAGAAATTATCTCTAGCTTCATATTTCAAGATGTCTCCCTCTATCTCTCTCAACTCATCTGTGCTGCATCACTTACAAATTCCTTATAAAGGTAATACTGAGACTCTTTTCTTCTCCCACTTACACCATGAGACCAATCAATGCCAATAGACTTATCATACTAATGACTGTAAAAGATTCACGGTCCGTCCCTAATAGAATAATTGAATAAACAATGACAAAGACAGAGAAACATTCTGTGATGTTACTCTCACTTTCCCCCCCAAAAGCCACATCACAAGGAGGGAAGGAAGGGAAACTGCTTGACTTGATATACTAAAGAATGCATTTAAATTAAAACCTGGCTATTGTCATAATGCATTTGTACTTAGGAAGCCCAATGATTAAATGAAGAGAAAGTCAAAATAAATGAAGTGTGGCCTACAATGGAGCTCTGTAGACAGCATTCTTCAGTTGACTAAAAATGCAGATATCTCTATGTAAAACTGCTAGGAGGTTTTGTTTGATTGGGGTTTTTTTGTTGTGTTTGGTTTATGTGTTTGATTTTTCAAGACAACTTCATAAATTATATGTGAAATGTAATTTCAGTGCCAATTAATTTCTGTAGCTTAATGAAGAAATCTATTCATAATAATGCAGATTTCATCTGTTTAAATTTCATTTGAATATCTAATGAGAAAAAACCTAGGCAAAAGTTTATTGTGTTTCTCCAGGTTGGATGGAAATTAGCTAATGTTACTGTAACAGAATTTCCTACTGGACAGATTTCATAGACATTTCTAATCTATCTGCAACTTTCTGACCAGGTGGAATGTGTTTGAAATAGGAGCAGTCTTAGCTTTTGCAGTATTAATTTTATGAATGTGAAATGTAGGCATTTTCTCTGGTAATTTGCAGGTGTCTGTATCATCACCAGTGACACCACCAACATTCTGACTAAAGCAGTAATATATTTGTCACTGTTGTGTTAATGTTATCTTTTACCAAAATATAGTCATTCTTTCATTTATTCATTGTTCATTTGAGAATATTTGTTTTAATTTTCTGTATTTTTATTTTTTTAAATAACAGCCTATATTTGGACATTTATACTAAATTCCTTTTCCAGATGTGACTGACTAATATTTCTCACTGTCACTGCAAGTAAGAAGTGGCAATTCAAATCAGAACAGACTCTCTAGATAGACAGAATGACTAAGACAGAAGCACTAAAAGTCTGCAGGTGAAAAATAAGCAGCAGGAGAATTTCTTGGCTGTATATAAATATACTGAAAGAGTTAAATAAATGATATAGGAAATTCTAGTTACTGTGACAACACACAACCATCACAGCACCCATTTTTCCACTCCAAAAAGGGTTTTCTGT
>VWZK01019266.1:179976-272492 GCA_013396935.1 Baryphthengus martii | reverse complement strand
AAAAAAAAAAAAATACCACAGCTAAATTTTCAGGGGAAATAGAAGAGTTTTGTGGCTTTGAGGATATTTAATAAATGACAGGAATCATCCAGTATTCTGTGGCCAGACTCTCAAAGCTTGACTTGGGGCATGGGGAGATAGCAAGAGATGTTCAGTTCAAAATGGATGCCGCAGTTGTTTTAAAGTGCCGTTGGGTGACCACTCTCTGAAAAAATACCTCAGGAAAACTCTCTTTGTCAGGAAAACTGTTTTTAGTTGGCTGTTTCAAGCCTTATCTTATTTTTTTATTATTACATTGCTTCTCTTCATATGCAATGCCACTAAACACAAAAAAAAAATATTCATACAAAATTTGCATTATGAAACTGATTATTTAAATAGTTAATAGTAAAAATGGGCAAATTATAAGAGAGGTCAAGAGAAACAGCTGGACCATTTGATTAAGAGACCAGGTTTGAATTGCTTGTCTCTTTTGCGTGGCTTTCCTAGCTGATCTTGCTCAAGTCACCTGAAGCTCAGAGATAAGAAGACAGGTACAGGTGTGACCTGCTGAACTCAGGTCTTGATTTTCCTGACTGCATCTGAACTAACCTGCTGGGTGCAAGCCAGCATCAGCAAGGTTTATCTGGCTGTGAAAGCTTCCTTCTAACTTACAGCTCCCATCATTTTCTTTGTCTGTACTGCCCTGTTAGTCAGTCTGGTCTTTTCCACAACTACCATCTGGAAAGGGCATATGGGAAAGTTGGACTTCTTTCAGGCAAGAGTCTCAGGTCACTCTCCAGGGAAATTACCATCTGGCTGACTTTTGTGACCTTCCTGCTGGTATCTGAGAACCCTTTCTGTTCCTTTTGAGGCTTTTGCTTTAGAATAAAAGTTTGTTTTGCTTAAAACCAGTACATTTGTTGTATTCCACATGGAACAGAAATCATGACGAAGCCCTGATCATATTAATTTATTCAATTATAATCAAATACCAGACAGTCTGACCTAAATTTGCGTAAATAAATGAATCTCTATTGGTCTCTTTTCATCTGATAAAATTTATCCATGATACATATAATCTATAATAAATTTATCTGCCACCATTTAATCTCAGTTCTAAAAAAGACAAACTACAGTGAAGTTTTCATTGGTGAACTTCATCCTTTTTCATATCAAGACATATACTGTACTACAAATTGCTTTAAGAGAGTCATCTCCAGCATAGGATCCCTAGGCTTCTCTGGAGTTGGTCCTTAAGGCAGAGGGCTGTATTCAAATGGCAACAGATCATGCTTTGAATGGTGATCCATGCAGCAGTGCATGGTTTTGGTATGCAAGAGATCTACCATGATGTGCTCTTCATACTTGGTCTGAAGAAGACGTGGCGTAGGAAGGGGTGAATCTGCAGCGTGCAACACAGTTTGTCAGTTGCCCATCTTGGTTGTTTGTTTTTGTTGCTTTCTTTGCCTGTTGAAGAGTTTAAGTAAAAAAATATATATGAGGAGCTGGATTAGAAATAAAAGGACTGGAAAATTAGGCAAATGCTAGAGGAGTCTATGATGTGAGAGTTTGGGAACACCATAGATAACATACCACATGCCACACTAAGCTAAGAGCTTTGGGAATAAAAGTTTATGATAAGCAAAGAAAGCAACTTTCATGCAGCTGACTGTCATCTATAGACAAGAATGCTAAAATGTTGTCACCAAACTCACAGGATTTGGACTGCAGACATAGAGCTGTTCCTCATGGCAACTGTTTGACTAGAGTGGCGAAGTTTACTTCAGCCTGTGAAACGACAGCAGCTCATCATGGATGGAGGAAGTCAGATGTCCCTGTGTTGATTTGGACTTGACAGTTGTTTCTCGGTTTTTGAACTTTATGCACTGTTTTTCACAGCTCTTTCATTCCAAAACTTCTGACCCAATCATTAGCTAATTTTGTTAGCTAGTGAAATCATTAGCCAACAAAAAACATATTAGAAAAATAAGTGAAAGTAGAGTAGTCATCATTAGCCCAGTACGTTTGTCTCAGTGGTATCCTGTATTTCCCTGTTAATGATGCACAGGCTGAAAAACATTTATTTTGAATTGTGCACATCTTGTTAATTTTTACTCTACTTTATTTTTGTACTGCTACAGAGACTAAGAAGTCAGGGAATCTCATCCTGTCTTTTCCAGTTTTTTAATCTAGCTGTGTTACTACCACTCTTACCACCAATGGTCAGTCATACTCTTCTATAAAACCATTTTGCAAAACATCTTATGTTCTAGTTGTTGTTACATTTTGGCAAATAGCATTCAGGTGTTGTCTGCCTAAGTGTCTCTTTGGGCTTTTTCTTCTCTTTCAAGGTCTGCATTCCTGCAATATCACTATCGTTTTTAGAAGCTCTTCCTGATAAGCAAAGCCAATATTAAGAATGAGATGCCTAAATTGCATGATTTCTAACTTCCATTGCATGATTTTTTTTTCAATCTGTAACTTGTAGTATGGAGAAAACTGTTACTGTCCTCACGGTTTTCTGCTACCTTGTTTTCCTTATATACTGTGTAGGTCTATGGGAGGTAAATAGATTGTCAGAGTACTGAGTCCAAAAAAAATCACCTGTGGGCATAATCATTTTAGAGGGAATTGGGAGCTGATCCTTGGTTTTCCTTCAATCTATGATCTGTGTCAGCAGCCCAATGAACTGCGCAGTTCCCACCAGTGCACGCTACATGAAGGCAGGTTGCTTCATATAGAGAAATTTGCTGCTACCACTCATTTTCACTGCATCTAATCTGGTGAGACCTAATGTGCCAGCAGTAGGTATAAAAGTCTTCGGTCAGCTTCTCTATATCTGCAAGGTGATAGAGGTGACTTTTTAGTCCTTGTTATTTTATTTTACTTTTGTGTTATGTAAGATGAGTTGGATTTTCTTCTTTGATCTGGAACAAGCAGCATTGCTGAAAGGCTAGTTGAGAATTTAGAATTGTTTCGTTTTACAAAGCTTCTGAGTTACTAGCTTGATAAACAGATGTAGCATGTGCAGAATATGCTGACAGGCAGCAGGGTTTTCCTCAGGCGATCAAAACACTTTGATTAAGCACACAAACGTTTTCTTTAGCAGTGCTTGCCCTGTTAGGGCTTGTCACAAGGACAGCATATGAGAAAAAATACCACTGCTGCTTTTATCTTTAGTGTCATCATTATCTCTGTCTTTCAGTTTTGTTGTCACAGGTAGTGAGCTGTGGTTTAGAGCTTCATTTTCTTCTGATAATCAGTTGTTTCAATTATTTTTTATCTTCTCTAGAAAATCAACTCTCTTTTCTCTCTCCAAGGCAATATCTCCTTGCTTTTGGCAGCCACAGTCTTTGGCTAGTTCTTTGCGGTCACCTTGAGTTTAATATAAATATATGCTTTTCAGACTTCACTTGTGATGTGAATGGGACTCTGATACTTACTAGACTGGTTTAGACCGTTACCACTATGTATTCTCTGACTGGATATTGTCACCACTGGATATGGTTTTACTGACCACACATAAATGATTTCTTCTAAGCCAGTAACCCTATGCTCCCTGTGTTTCTGCCCATTAGTGACAGCTCCTTCTAGCCCATGATTCATTTAATCTGAAAAACAGCCTTTTACTTTTCACCGACCAACTCTCACTCTAAAAGTATCTTTTCATTCTGTTGGTAATGGAGATTAGGGTGATGGCTTGACTGCAGATGTCCATGTTGCAGTGAGGTTAAAATGAGGTAAATCTCTATCTGAAAAGGAGCAGTTTCTATAATGCCTCTCAGCATCTCTTTCCTGTTCTCTGTTGTTACACTCCATTGAAGTATTCCATAAAACCACCCAAACCAGCTTTTTAAATAGTGTGCCTCAGCCACAGGAAATCTATTTATATCCTCTTGTTCAAGCATAAAGTGAGTTTCTTTGATTTACTCCTAAAGTGAATTAAGCGAAATTGAGTTAAAGCTGCTTGTAATTCTGCCTGGATCTGCAAGCAGAAGTACAGCAGTGTTGTGACTAATTCACCTGTAGTTTGCACCTTTCCTTCTTTTATTGTCTCACTCAGTCCTTCGTCGTTTGGGAGTGCTCTGTATTTTAAGAAGTCTGGTCTCTAGAAGATCAAATGTTTGAACTGGATATCGATATATTGTCGTTGATGCCATAATGATTAATAACTCATTTTCTTCTCTCTGGCACAGATCTGGTACTACACAAACAATATCTTTAGTGAAGCTGGGATCAATCATGAAACAATTCCATATGTTACTCTAAGTACTGGTGCTGTTGAGACTTTGGCTGCTGTTTTTTCTGTAAGTACAGTTATAGAAATCTATCAACATTCTTGATGTTTAAGTTACTGGTTTTATTTCCTTACACAGGTTAAAATATAAACAGAATAATATGTTGACGATTAAGTGTAGTGGTCAATTAAACAATTGAAAATATTATGTCTAGGTTTAGATATAAAAAAAAAAGACATAAAAAGACATAAGAAAGAGCGTGAGGTGGTATGTATGAGTGAAGAGTAAGAAGGCAGAAGATCAAGGCATGAAGTATACTAAGTGATAACTCACAAATTTTTTTCACCTGGTAGAATGGCTATACCTAGTAGAAGTTTGTTCACATCTCAGAGCCTTCTTGTACACCTGCTGGGAAGCAGATGGTGTTGCTGGAGAAGGCTCAGGCCTCGTACAGCAAGATGTGTTCAGTGTGGGTTGCAGAAACAGCCACCTCTCTTACTGGACATATTTTAATGACATATTTTCTCTAGCAGCTTATGAACAGTGAGGAAAATCCTTCAGCCATTTAAAAATACAGGAGTAAATATTTGTAGCCCAGCCTGGTGGAAAAGTAAGCCAGCATACTAAAATAAGATTGTTCCATGTTGTGTTAAATTCTTCTATCTCATTCAGCAAGGGCAAGAAGGTATCCTTCTGTAACATGTGAGCTCTCCTGATCATGGAGAGATCAGGAGAGCATGAAGTAGGTCGTGTATCTTTGCTATGCATTTAATGTAGAGGAAGATGCTAATAAAAAAAATGTCCATGGACGTACTTTTTTTCTTACCTATTTCAAAATGTAAATGTTGACTAGGAAAAAAAAAATACACTAAATGAGCAAACTAAACCTGAAATTTTTAGTAGATGAATGTGCAATTAATTGCTAAAGGAAATATATTTTTGTTTGCATTGAAATAAATAAGAAGCAATGGGAGAGGTCTTTGGAATGGAAAGTTGCAAACATGCAAATACTTTTTCTTTGCTAGAATTTTTACTCATCTTCATATATTCTATGCCAACTGTATTTGCACAATACTGGACACATCAGACAAGCATTTTTAAATGTCAGAAGAATGATTTTGGCAAAAAGAAATCCTTTCCAGTGGCAGAGCAACTGCTTATGACCTATAAAATGTTAAACTATATCCAGCTATCAAGTACATTTTCTTATAGTTGAGGACATAAGGACTCTCAAAGGTCACAAAGATCTTCTTCTGATCTTTGTGAATTTCCACAAATCTACTTCTGTCTAAACCATCTATTTTTTGGGTTTTTTTTTAATTAAAGGGACATTATTTTACTGAAGTATGGAAATCCCTCCCTCTTAGAATTTCTTCTTTGTGAGACTGAAGAAATGGTTCTTTAACATAGATGTAAAAATAATCATCATTCTGCCAATGATCTAAGTGAGGAATGCACCTCTTTTTGGTAGAAACAGGTAAAAATTACATGGAGATGATTCCATGATATTAAAGCCATTCTATAAATAGGGTCTGTCATCTGTGCTACCGGTTTGTGGGCCTTATGCAGAGCTCATACATAATGAGGTGGATATGTCTGTTTTGGTTCCTGGTATGTGTAGCGACTGGTTTTTTTTATGCCCAAGAGGAGTGTTTTTACTACTTGTTCTGTTTAAGCTACTTGCTGTGCCTCTAGAAATGCTGATTTATTGATATCTCCGCTCTCTTCAAATTTGTTCTTTCTGTTCAGGAGAAATGCTGCTTAGTAGCCTTAATTGCATTTCAGTAATCTTCATAAATATTTCATTGCTGCTGTTCAAAGGAACAACAACATGAATTTGGTTTTTAAATTGAAGGTTTTGCAGTTTCTCATTTCTACAAGTAACTTCCTCTAAACTTTCTTCATGCCTAGAACTAAGGACAGAGTACTTCCTCCCATTCAAACCTCTCAGTTGCTCTTTTTTCCTTTTTTTTTAAATCTATTTGATAGCATTAAATATTAAGTCAAATGCATATGTCTTACACACAGAAGGGAGAAGGGAAAAAGCAGAAGAAAGCAAGGGAGAACTTAATTTTCCTGGTATTTTTTAATATATTGGTCTTGATAGTAGAAACCAGATTTTAGCAGCAATAAATTCCAGGATTTCATAGCTATTCCTATCAGTAATAGAAGCAGAGTTTTTGTTCTTGTAAGTGAAATATCTATTGGAGACGTCTTCAATGAAATAATGTACTTTCTCTGATCAATATGCATGTATTAGGTGGTCATGAGATCCTGAGCCTCAGTAAGAGCACTTAGATATTGATGAGCTCCGCTGGTGACCCCCATAAGAATGCTAAAGGAAAAGATTGAAACAGATATATTTCATAGAGAGACAAAATAATATCATTTCAACTGTGGAAAATTTTGAGAGTCTTCCTTTAACATGTCTTCTAGGAGTAGCAGCATAATAATAATGTTAGTGTGGTCCTTAAGGAAAGGCAAATAATTTCATCCTTTTTATAGCTTTGTATCACCTCAGATCACTTGGTATGCCTGCTGGTAGCACACTTTACCTACAGCTCCGTCCCTCTTTCTCTCAAGCAAAAGCCACGTAAACAAGATATTGAAGAATGAAATACATGCATCATCATACATTTCTGCTTTGTGGCTAGTGATAGGACTAGAGGAAATGCGTTTAAGTTGTGCCACAGCAGGTGTAGATTAGATATTAGGAAAAAGTTCTTCACTGAAAGAGTGGTGAAGGACTGGAATAAGCTGCCCAGGAAAGCGGTGGAATCACCGTCCCCGGAGGCATTCAAAAAATGGTTAGACGTGGTGCTTCTGGAGATGATTTAGAGGTTACAGAAATGCAGGGCTATCAGTCGGACTTGATGATCTTTAAGGTCTTTTCTCACTGTGATAATTCTGTGATTCTGTGATCATTTTCCATTCATTCTTATAATTTGGCTGCAACTCCTGCTTACACCGTCACTTTCTAGTTTACTTCATGAAATACCTGTGCTGTAGCATTGCATACTTGGTGTCCTGGCTTTTCTCGGAGGAGACAATATAAGCTTTCTGTATGTTTCTTGATTAATTGTAGACTTCTCCATCCATTATACTTAACACAGATTCGGATAAGAGGACTGGCTAGACACGCTACTTTTTGATGAGAGAGACCATGAATTTCATTTTGCTTCTGCAGAAGTTTAGTATCCCCTGGAATGAAATACTGACTAGATTTTCTGCTCATAGATATGTCACAGCAGTAAGTTATCTAACAATTCTGTGCTTTGAAGCAGGATGGAATATATCTAAATAAGTCTCTGGCAAATATGTGTTTATTAGAAGTCTGTTCTTTAAATTCTACAGTAAGATGACACCACAAATTTAGTTATTCTTTAGTAAGATTGGTACTGTGGCATTTTTGTAATTTTTAGTAATTGAGATTAATTTAATTTAGTTGTTGCCTTACTCTTAGTGGATAGAAAAAGCAATTACCGGTGCCTTTCTTTGACAAGGAAACAGGCTGAATGGAAAGGGAGACTGAAGTAAATGTGTGAAAAGATTCCTCCGCCCCGCCATGAAACCAGCACAGAATAAAAGGGAATGTTATTCAAATTAAGCATCCCACGTCCAAATTTGCCATCTGTTACACCACATTTGGGCTTTATATAATGTTCACAGAAAGAGAATAGCTATGACTATGTTGAGAAGATTATGCCTTGAGCATTTCCCATAAGGTGATGCATCAAGGTGTTACTAACGTGCCTTCTGAAGCCTGTGACAGAGACAAGCTGTGCAAAGTCTGGAATGATCCGATTCAGTAGTAGACCATAAAATAATATAGAAAATATATTGCTGTATCACACAGAAGTCAAGGAATGGCTTTATGAGGTGATATGATGTTATTCTGCTTTGGGATGTCATGAGAAAGGCCTCTTAGGCTTGTTCTATGTTTCTTTTAAGATCTTAACATACAAGAAGGGATTCCTTGCTTAGGGCATGGCACATTTTAAAGCAAGGTATCTCCATTGAAACTCTGTGGCTTCACTGGGGTCAGAATAGGAAGAAATATGTTCCAGTGACAGCCAGTCAGTCATAGCAAGTGGAAAAAATGGGGTGACAAATATTTTAATCTCAAGAGATCCTCTTAGGACGTTTTGCTATAATGTGATTTTTAGTGAGACTTTTAATGCAGTCCCATGTGATGCTGTTTACACGAGGTCAGAATGAACCTTCACCTACCCATAATCCCCAATTGCCTGTAAGTAGAGGAGAGTGAAAGAATGGGGCAAACATGGCATTTTTCCCTTTTGCTCCCATCATCCTGACAAGCTCAAGGAGCACCAGAATTAGAAAGTAATAGTTTGACCTGTAATAGTCTAGACAAAATTTTTTCTTTGAATTTGTCTAGTTACTTTTCAACTTTCATATGTTTTTAAGAAGGCCCAGCATCATAAAACAGTTATTTTCACAGGTTTTCATGCATATTGTATGAAAAAGTCTGTCATGTTGTGATTAGAGAATATTAAGATACAGGAGGTGTGGGCTGGATGAAATTATAACAATGTAGATGCTCAGCTAACTGCAGAACTATTCTTAGAGAGTAGCTATCAACACCTCACTGTCATACAAAGAAATATCAAGCGAGACTCTGCGCTGGCTTGTCCTGAGTCAATTAATCATTAAAATATCTAGTAATAATATGGGAGAGGTAACAAAGAGCCTTTTATAAACAACTATGTCATTCAAACTCTCCTAAGGTAGAGGCTCAAAAGCCACAGTATTGGACAAAATCCTATTAAAAAGAAGCAGCAGTAAAGAGATATTGACCAAGCAGCTTCCCAGACCATGGTGTTTGTCGATGGCCAGAGTGCCACGTGGGCACGTTTTCACTGCAAGGTGAATGGCAGACCATGGCTGTGTAAATGCACACAACCTTAATCCACAGGTGGTCCCAGGGATTGATTTTAGACAAAGACTTCTTAATCAGGTTATTACACTTGGGCTCTTAGATAGACAAAGATTACGTGTGTTGAAATAACCTTTCAGGAGAAAAAGTCTTGTTGTGAAAGTCTGTCTTACAACACCACTCCTAAGACCTAAGGTATAGTGGGCTAAATACTGCATTTATATGCTACAAATCCTTCTGCAGGACATAGTCAGAAAATGAAACTTTTAAAGACAGATCTCCTACTGTTGAGTATTAAAAAAAAGAAGTTGGTTTTGATTAATTTTTTCCCTGTCTATTTGAGAAGATCTGCATCGGGGCATTCAAGTACCATCATTAGAAAAGAAAACACCAGCCGCAATAATCTGTCATAGATCAAGGTCAAGATCTAGTCTTGCTTTTATAACGTGAACGTGACACAAGATAAAACAATGCTTTTAACAAATAAATCATCAACAGGATGGACTTTGCTTTGAAAATATCTACAGTTTATTGAAGGGACATAATAAGAATAGGTAATGAGTTGGGGTTTTTTTCCTGCCCTAAGGGCTGTTCCCAAGCACTGCTGAGGTGAAAGTGGCTGGCTAGGGCAAATCCCTGCACTGGCTACGTCTTGGTCATGCTGGTCTGGCAGACATTGAGTATGGAGACTCTTTCGTGAATGGAAAATTTCGCTGCCAATTTAAGCTGCTTAAGGATGCTTTACTGCAAAATGGTTCAGGCTGAGCTTAGAGACAGGAACCAATTCCACCCTATGCTAACAGTGATCCCTTGCCCGATACCTACAGAAGATGTGTATGATTTTATCCTGTTGTGGTATTAACGCAGATACAGGAAAATTGATATGAGAGACAGGGTAGGCACAGAATTATTTGTGGTTTATGCTTATGTGGTCAAACTTGATGCTAGGCCTCTACATTCCAGTTTAGGTACTTAAATAAAAAAATCCATTTCTTTGTTTTACAACTGTGTAATTCATACAGTAGCGAATTGGATATACATAAAAGTATGAATCAAAAAACAATTTATAACTCTCAGTCTTCCGTTCCTCGCCTTTTCCTGGATGCTACACATTGTGTCATAAATAGACCTGACAGCGATGTAAATGTGATTATCCATTTTAATCCTGTTATTTAAAATGGAAATAACAGTTAGCTTGTCACTTTAAGTCTGAATCTAGACATACAGTCTTACTCAGACCTATATCCAAAATACATGAGAAAAAAAAAAGTGCGAATACTCTTTATGTTAACATATAGATCAAACTTCTTTTCAGAGATGAGACATCAAGAAAATCTAAGAGTTTCATGGTTTCCTCAGTATAATCTAGGGCCAGGAAATAAGTAGGGAATAGTATTCAGTGATCTCCCATTTGGGCTGTAGAACTCTCTTATACATTCATTTTATCCTGAGAAGCTTGTCTGATGTGGGTTATTTTTTTTTTTTTGGTTGGTTTTTTGTTTGGGTTTTGTTGCTTTTTTTTAAATATGCTCTTCTTTCTTTAAGTCAGCCCTGATATCTGCAGCTGACTCAAGTGAAAAGATTGACATTTGCTTTTTTAACTTGGGTCAAAAGTGTTTCTTGCCACACAAAACTAAGTTATGTGAACTGTTAATTTAGTTTGCATATCAGTTGCCTCATTATCACCAAACATTTGTGCTGAGAAAATTCTGGTTGCAATAATTTTTTTACATGTTTTCAGTAATTTCAACTGTGTTAATTACCGTGACTTAAAATGTATACAAATGCATGTTTACGATCGCACATAAACAAGTAGCAACCTACTCAATTTGGCACATAGCTCAGGGTGCTATCACAGAAAATGGCTGTAAGCTTCCTTTTTTGACTGTACTACAGCCAATATTGGATTTCTTGTTATTTCATTTACTCTACCATAAAGTATATTTTGGCTTGTTATAGGTCTTCAATAGGTAACAGTTGCCAGTGCCTAGTAGTGGAGCATTCAGAACTATAAATACTTGAAAACTGGTGAATCATCTTCCACTTCTTATGAATCATAAGCATCTCAGTGGGTTTTGCAAGTTAATGAGTTTTGGATTTGTATAATCATAACTAAAAATGAAGTTGTCTGTTTATAACCTCAAATCCAGCATTGCTTTAGTCAGGGAAACTTGCTGCTATAGGAGGCATGTTAGGCCTTTCTTTTCAAGTATGTGCTGAAACTTCAGAGTTTATCTGACCTTTTTTTTCCATCAGGGGAACAAACAATTCAACAGAGAAATTCAAGGTACTGATGTATTATCATAGGATTTTCTTAAGAAATCCTGAAAAATAATTCTAGTTAGAAATACTGTAGACCTAAACAGTTTGATGGACTGGCAGTTGAAGCATCTGTGTGCTTAAGCAATTCAAAAAACCCATTTGGCCTTGATGAAAGATTGTGCCTCCTGAGAGGCCTTTCTGCTGAGGATTGGCTCCCAGTTGAACAACTCTAATCTCCCAGTGGGCCCCAAGATGTTTCTGCATTGCCTCCTGAGGAGCAAAGCCACAGACCCATGTCTTTCCAAACACACAGGCTGCCTTTCATGAGACCACAGCTATAAAATTTGCAACCAGATAGGGAGCATGGCTTTGATTGTTCGATTGCCTTTTGGTGAGCTCGATTCTGTGTAGTATGCCATTTCAGCAGAGGCTGGTGTGCTTTGTCTGAATCTGTGCCATGTGCAGCTGTGATTTGTTGGGTTGGAACTGATGATACAAGAGGTTGAGCACTCATTTGCACAAATTAGAGGTATCCTTAGCTTTAAAATAGAAGTATTTCTCTCCTCATTATTGTGCAAGTAAATCATGTTGAATCAAGAAGCATTCCGAGTCTGTGTTTCCTAGATTTATTAGATACTTAACTTTGTATCAGCTTTGGAGAGGATGATATGATTCCCATCAATTCTGATGCATCATAGTGTCCCTGGGAATAAGGACAAAATTCCTGATATTTTTTTTTCCATTGAACAAAGGTAGTCCATTCCATACATCATCAGAAATGTCACCAAGAGTTGTAATTGTAAATCCTTTGGGACGCAAACTGCAGGGAGTGCCTAGGAGTTGAGGCATTCAAGTTCCTCATTGCTCCTGTAGTAAATAAAATTTGCTGTATTTCTTCCCAAATTGTCTCTGATTGAAAAGAAAGAATGTAACTATAATAGAAGCTACTATTCTCTTTTGTAAAAAGGATCTAGAGCCTGCAGATCTGCTGTAAATGTATCTGTGCGTGGTTGGTGTCAGGTAAAACTGGGAGTCCCTCTCCAACCCACGTGGATTTGCCCACATACGTCTACACTACTTAGTCTCACGTGTTTTCGGAGAGCTTAGTACACACTGTTCTCCATTACTGGGATTTACTTAGTTTTCAGCTGTACAACCAAAAACTATCACTTTCCCCCCCCAGTATTTTCCGCTGTATGAGAGACATCTATGAATCTTTTTCACCTCTAAGAGAAACGTTCATGGCTTCCTCCATTTTAATAGAAACCCCACCAGCTGGTTTAACACTAGGATTGTTTAATTGTGACCACCCATGCAGAATTGAAAAAAATAAAGATAATGCCCTAGTATGTCAAATTACCTGTGAAACATCTACTGCAGAAGTCTCTGTCTTCTTATGGACACATCAGGTAACATTCCATCCCTCAGAGCCATGAAAAATGTCTCTTGGTTAAGTGTATTTGTGGCCACATGTGCTTGTGAGGTGGATTCATTAATCATGGAAAATACTTGGCATCTTGTAGAAGTTTTGATGGTGCAGCGGTTGCACTTTTGGAACGTTTGGATGCCATGAGCACAATGTGAAATGTTAATAACATCAGGGTGGATCTATTTTAAACATGGCTCTGAAATAAATTCTCTTATGGAAGCTGTGGAATCTGTCAAAATGAGTATATATCCTCATTTAAAGAAATAAAGAGTGCTAAAACTCACTCCGGAGCTGTTTTCCATGTTCTGCAGCATCACAGCGCACGTGTCTAGTGTGGAAGTCCACTCAACAGGATGCGGGGTCAATGTGTTTTGAATCCCGTCCTAAATTCTGCTGGTGAAGCTGATGCTCTGGGAGAAGCACTTGCCACGCAAGGCGTTTTTTCTCTGCTTGACTTTGTGCTTGCCTTGAATGCATTTCTTCTAGCCACTCACAGTGGAGTGGTGTGCATCATTTCCCAGAATTAAGAGTATTACTCCAGATTTCATTTTAGTTGCTCGTTTTCTCTTTTGCTCAAAGGGCGTGTGGAAGAGAGATTTCAGCCTCCAGTCAATAAAGACGTGGCAAATGGTTACGTGATTCTGACTTTAACTTATTCAAAGTGGTGCATCTTGGGCTTTGTAAAATTGTTTTATCGTTCTTATAAGAAAGCCAACTGTAATTGGTAATTATAGTAGTTAACAATGAGCGTAATACACCAGATCTTATGACCTAAAATATGTGTTAGCCTATTTTAATGAGTCAGATTAGCAAAGACAGTTTCATGTTATAGCTTTTCAGGAAACTCTTCATTGTGGTCTTCTCTAGCTGATAAGTATTTGGAGTTTGTGATTGCTTTTAACAAAGTTCATTTATCTTCAGGTGTTAAATATAAATTCAGAAAGTACATGAATGCACAAGTATCAGTGTTACAATCACTTATCTGAGCAAAGTTTTCTGCTGGGTGGATTTCTTTTGTCTGAATGTAATAATTACATTAGCTACATGAAATCACAACTAAATGTTTCTTCTGTGCTTAGAGAAAAAAAGAAATTAAAAATAAATTTTAGGTTAATAGAATTTTAATCTGTGCTAAAAAGCTTTTAATGTTAAACCTTAAACCTTTTAAGCTTAAAGTCAGAGAGATAAGAAGCAGTCAAAATGCAGAAGTAAGAGACTGTAACTTACTTCAAAGTTTTGACATTTTAAAATTACATCTTCTAAGAACATTATTATAGAAATTTTGTGCAAATTTGTAAGCCATTCCAATGTACAATTATTTATGTCCGTAAAAAAGTAATCAAACTTCAACCATCATATTAATTCTTTTTGTATAACTAATGTACAATGCTTGTTGTGTTGTTAAATTGTTGCACAAGAAGTTAAAATTAGTAGTAGCTTTGAAATCCACCACACTATTAGTGTATTGAACTAGAATTTACCAGTTGCACATTTTTCCTATCTATACGGTCATATTTGTTCTGTGGTAGGAAATTGAGGCATAAGACTAATACCAAGTAATGCATTGATGGTTTCCTAATTTTTTCAGCAGTCTCAAATAAGGATGCTATGCTGACCTCTTTTTTTCAAAGAAGTTCAATTGTGTGAATATAATTGTGAACACAAATATGAAATGACATAAGTGATAAGATAGACTCTCATGGGTTTGGTTTTGATGTTCCTGTTTACTAGGAGAACATATTACATGGTCTGAGCTGTTCTGTGTTTTTTTTTGTTCTTCAGTGTCACTTTTTGCTTTCCAGGGCTTAGTTATCGAACGGCTGGGACGCAGGCCTCTTCTCATCGGAGGTTTTGGGTTGATGGTTGTGTTCTTCGCAGTACTTACCGTCTCTCTGACTTTACAGGTAACACCGTGGTCACTACGTAGTTTTGCTCTTTTGCCTATTTTAAACACCAGGTGCTCAATACTGGTTTTCCTCAGGATTCCTACATAAACCAGTCATTTTAATCAGTTTGGCATAAGGATTCAAACGCCTGTCTTTTGCTTATTTATGAACCCGTTGGTTTCAAAGTACTATGGTTATCCATAGCAGCTTTTGCAATAAAAAGCCATGGGGGGTTTGTTATGTTCAGTCTCCTTAACTCAAAGATTCATGCATATCATGAACTGAAGAGTTTTACCCATAGTTGGGTATATAGTTTACCTATATTCTGTGCTTTTATTTTTGTTTGTAATACAGTCTTTTTTATATTTCTTTTGTACTTTGCATGTCATCCTTATTAGGTTTCAGTGTTTTTTTCCCAGTAGTGAAAAATTCCTATGTTTGATTTTTTTTTTTTTTATATATTTTTACTGAAAATATGAAGTCTTAGCCTTAGCAGAACATTTGCATTTAAGTTTTCAGATCTAACTAGCATTCCTACATAAGCCAGTCATTTTAATCAGTTTGGCATAGGATTCAAATGTCTGTCTTTTGCTTATTTATGAATCTGTTGGTTTCAAAGTACTGTGGTTATCCATATTTTTTTTGATATTTTTACTGAAAATATAAAGACTTAGCCTTAGCAGAACATTTGCACTTAAGTTTTCAGATGTTACTAGCAGTCCATTCCCCAGCTATTTCAAATGGTTAGAAGAAGGTTATTAAACCAATCTAAATGCTAACCCTCAATTATTTTTCCTTGCTTAGTTTCCATTTATATAATGGTGTAGGGGTTTTTTTGTTCTTGAGGGCTTTTGAGAAGTAAAACTGACATCTGCAATGGCAAGATTTTGGGTGGTCTTTCATCAAGTCACACCATTGCAAATTTTTATTTGATTTATCTGTATGTACAGAAAAGTAAAGTTTTACTTCACAGACCCGTCATGACAGCTGTAAGACAGCTTTCCAGAAGAGAGATGTTATTGCATGTTTTTTGTGCTGAGTGAAAAATTCTCTTCCAAATCTTTTAAAGCCTGATTTGATGCATGAGGCTATTGTAAGTCTCTAAAGTTTGAGTGCCTTTCAGTTTTACTTCCTTTCAGAAGTGTTTCAGTCTGCTAAGCATTCGAGATTATGTGTTGTTTTGAACACAGGAACAGGTACAAATAGGCTTGATCTCAGAGGAATTTGTATCTACTTCTTAATTGCACCTTCTCTCAGTGCCTTTAGACACCTTGGGTGTACATTCAGATGAGTGCTCCAGAATGTCCAATTTTGATAGATAAAGAAGTCCCTTTGTTAATGTTAATTTCTAGGAGATTGTGTTTTCCAAATATCTACAGGAATAATCCAGACTGGAAGAGAAGAAGCATCAGAAAACGAGGGTGTTTATTTAAGACTGAAATAAGTAATTACTTGTTTCAGCATGTATATTTTTACAGTCCCATTTAAGGTGATATTTTGTGATTCTACCATTCTACATATCTCAACCAACTTTGCAAAATTAGTAAAATTGTAATAAAAATGGCATGCACACTTTGCTGATGGAGAAAAACCCACTGGTGAAGAGAGAAAGGAATGGAAATCCATTGGGGTTTCCCATCTGTTAGTAATATTATCAAGCATTCATATACATGATCAAGAAACAGTGTCTTGAAAACTCGTTAGAAATTTCTCATCATATTTCAAGGTCTGAATAAAGAAAAGTCTACTTAGAAATACAAAAAAAAGATTGTACTGTGAGGAAAACAGGTGATTCCATTTACATTTCCCTGAAGAACCAGTTATAGTCTGTTCTCTTTCCTTTGTGCCTGTTATTTGCAAAACCTTGCAAATTACCTTGCCTGCAAAATCAGATTATGGCTAAAAGTCCCTGGACTGTGACTTTCACATGCTTTGCTGAGGTTCAGGTACAGCTGTCCTACCAAAAAGAAGCCTTAAAAAATGTAGTTTCTAGCCCAGTCTTTAACTGCTGAACTTTGAAGCTCTATTGGTCAGCATAGTTGCTCTTTTTAAACATGACAGAAATACCTGAGGAGGATGGAGGCTCCAAATCTTTTAAATGGAAAGATTGGATTTTCCACGTTGGTTTGAACTTCAACACAAGAAGCTGTAAACTTTCTGAATTGTGACTTCCGTGGTGCAAGGGCTTGTCTGGTGTTTCCCTACAGGGATTCCAGAGACCAAGACTTTTAATATAAATCATCTATTAAAGTTCTACAGAAATATTGTGATTGTCTGAGGTAATCGTATGCTAAATGCTGAAATAGATGTAGAATTGTGGAAAACACTATCTATTATGTGTGATTTATTTTATTTTTTTTTTAATATTGGTGACGCATACAATATATTTAACAAGAATGTCTTTTATCTACCCAGAAAACCGTCCATTGGCTTCCTTACCTCAGTATATTTTGCATCCTTGCAATCATTGCATCATTCTGCATTGGACCAGGTATGTCGATGTTTTTTCATATTTCTTTGTACATCAAAGCACAAATGTTTTTGCACTGGCACTATGTTAACAAATTGCTTGTAGGGAACTTCGCCTTACCTTTGACTGAAGACCAAAAGGAGTTTTAAGAAAATAAAAGATCATAGCAACACAAAGTGATCTCAATTTTTTTGGTAAAGCCCGTGCACATGTACATTCAACTTCAGTGTAAGCATAATTGAGAGTTAGTGCCTAAATTGCAATCAGTACCAAATTAAAATGTTGGTTATTATTGTAGGATTACTATGATTTTGTAAATCTATAAAAAGCACTCGAAGTGGAAGCTGAGTATTTTGCTTATCAATGCTTGTGTTAGCAGTTCAATGGTAGTAGGATGCAAATGGAACACTGGTGGAGGGGGAAGAAGGGGACAGTTGCATGGGATTCCCTTCTTCTCTTCCTTTCCAAAGATTGGGAAGAATTGTGCAAGAGGGTTTACACGTGCTCTTTGAAGTAAAACAGAAAAGGTAGATGTCCTGATGGTGAAGCTGCCCCTTGTCAGGCAGTTCTCTGTTGATTTTACGCATTGCAGATCTGATGCCCTCAGGTAATTATTTTTGTAGGTAGTAATGATTTTATCAGAGCTACTTTTTCCAGCCTTGTTTTGATTACTCAGAGGTGGATACAGCTTTATAGATAATCCAGTATTTACAGGTTGTAGTTTTTTGTATTTTGTTTAATTTAACAAAGGACATATTTAAGGTCTACAAAGAGTAATAGAACCAGATGTTTCTTAGAAGTGTAGAATGAAAAAACAAGAACAACCATCAAGTCTCACCAAGGGCAATTCTGACTCAAAAACAGAGGAAAAAACTTTGTACTGAGTGGCTAAGCATGGGAAGACATTGCTCAAAGCAGCCATGAAATTTCTGTCCTTGGAGCTGGACAAATTCATGAGCAACTGGCCCTACTTTGACCGGAGGCTGAACTCTGGAAGTCCCTTCTAACCTAATTTATCTTGCAGTTCTAATTGCATCATATCTTTGGAAAATGCATTTTAATAGATATGCATAATATGCAGATACTTACCTCAGCCTAGTATTTCTCTGAACAGTATCTCTCTAGCCTTCAGATATTTGATGAGACTCAGATCCTGCAGTTATCAAGTACTGAAATGTTAACAAAAATTATTTGCAGACAGATAAAAAGGAATTTAATGCATATTGAGTTCACGTGCAGAATAAGATGTCCAAACACTGCTGAAATTTCTGAAGATTCTTTTACAAGTTGTTCTGTACAAAACAGGGAAAAATAAGCTGCTTTTGAGGATTATTTTCACAGTTGTTCGGCTGTAAACCTGAAAGTAAGACTTCTGTTCCCCTGAGTTCACAGGTTTTTTTCATGCACCATTTATTGCCTCTTTTTCTTTATTAAGAGTTTGACATTAAACATTAATCAGCTGTTTGTACATCTTCACCACTGAAGTGATCTAATTAATTGATTGTGGTTTATTTGGGGAAGGAAAGAGTTGCTGATGTTTCATGTGACTCTAATGAAACATTGCTGTAATTCTGTGGATCCTCTTTTGGAAAAGCTGAGGAAAACTATGATGCTTTAGACGAAAACGGGGAGAAAACAAAAATATTCCTTTCCCCTTTGTTTCTGGGAAAATAGTTTGTCACTAATGTCTGATTATTCCTTTCATATGGTGGCTGATTGGAAGATGGATGAGTCAAGCAGGCTTGACTAAGGTCCTTAATACACCTAATGTTGGACTGTAGGTGGTCATGTTCTCTTTCCTCACTTCCAGCTCTTCTTGTAAGGCAAATATGCAGAAAATCTTGCAACTCCTTTGTCCTTCTTTAAGGACGAATCTCAGATTCAGCTAAGTCCCTAGTATTGCTGACATATGTTTCTTAGACCAAGTAATTTTTTTTGGAAAGATTTCTGTGGAATAAAATTGCACTTGCATTTTGAATACCTAAGGAAAGTTAAATGTTGACTTGAAACTTTTTGAAAACTTCCCTTCTGGTGTTTTAAGTAGCTCAAACAATTTAAGTGCAGCTACTTGGAAGACCTACCTTTGCTTTTTCTAAAAAAACTCCATTGAAACAAATTTGAATTTTTTCCATCTTACAGACATGTTCCACTGATTTTTAGACATAGGTCAATATGTTTTTATGTGATATATTTTCAGCATATTGAGATTAACCCTCTACATTTCTCTTTCACCTCATCATTCTTCAGAATGGATTCTAGTTTTCTTTATTTAGCTTCTTTCCCTTTACCAATGCTACTCAGGGTTTTCTATTGTACTTTGCACTCTCTTTGGAGAAAAGTGCCTGCAGATACATGCAAGACAATCACCTTTTAATACTACTTACTTGCTTTCTACCGATATTCTTAAAAATTAAATCTTCTTTTACGTTTTTCATTGATTTTAAAACCAAAGAACATTAATACTGTACCAGTAGCTACCTAGTTGGCCTCTCTACCTTTCCTGTGTATGTTCAAACATTTGTAATACCTGACAATAGTGGGAATATCTCAGTAGCATTGAACATTGACTTCCTTTTTATGAAAATTTTGGTAATTGACACTTCAGCTGTTAAGAAGTTGCAAAGAATCTTATTATGATTCCTCTGTAAATCAATAGCAATATTTTAGATGACTTTAATGGGGTCAGATTTGACTTCAGTGAGACTTCTCTGTTCTGTTTAGTGGGGCTTGTGAGATCTGAACTACTTTGCTACCTCTTAACTGAGAGCAGTCCTCTTTCAGAGTAAGAAAAGAACTTCCATTATTAGCCATGTTTTAAGACTGATGATTGAGAAGAAACCGTATATATTTTTTTTTCTGAACAAGAAAATATTACCGGAAGTGAGACATCCACTTTGGATCCACTGCTTTTTATATCACAAGGCACAAATTCAATATTTGAGTGCGATTACTGTGTCAAGTTTTGCACCTTCCCAAGTACAGGAAAGACATCAATAAGCTGGGACAAATCCATTGAAGAGTCACCAAGTCAGGGGCAGGATCCATGTGAAAAAGCACTGGTTGAGCTGGACAAGAGACAGCTTTAGGGCACCTAGGAGCAGCCCCAGTACCTGTGTGGAGGATGTTGCGATGACAGAGCCGGGCTCCTGTTGGTGCTGCATAGTGGAATGCTTGGGGGACAAAAGGTGTATCTTGAAACAAGAAAGATGCAGAATGACTAAAGAAAAGCTTTTTGCTTATAGACAGTTGAGCAGACTATTAAGGATTTTGAGTCCTTAATTACTACACAGAGATAAAAACGAGTAGTTTGTATTTCTACTCTTTGATTTCGGAGCTCAGTAGTCCAATCGGAAATCTGTACTTCTGGATCTTCCCAGATGTGGCAAGTACTTCTCACAAGCAGTCAGCAATTGGTTTAAAATCAGCTTTTTTTTATACCGAAATGTACTGTGACAGTTACACTAAGATACTTTATATGTGACATATATAGCATATGCATATATATATATCTATACCTATACTAAGGATGTGTGATGCCCTTTAGGTCTTGCATTGGAAAAAACTAAACTACTGATCCCACTCCTCCCTCTTCAAGTTTCTTGTGATCTTGTCGACTTTTACCTTATCACCTGAGATTTTTCCAGACTGAATGGCTAGTTCTTAATGCCATCTTCTCAGTGATATTTTATGACACCCCTTTAGCAGAAGAATTTCACACTTCAATACCTGCTGTTCTTTTGTAGCACTCTGGTAGTTTAATGAGACAAGACTGAAGTTTAGTAATAACTTTCCCACCTTTTCGGACAGTAAAAGACTTTTTCCCTGAGAAAATTAATGCATATTGATTATTAAGTTGCATTTTAAAAATATTTTTAGCCTTTTAGGGAAGTTATGAGTGTCATTTGTTCGTCTTGGTTAAATATGCTTTTGCTAATGCTCAGTATCTTATTTAATTCCTCCTGTGGTTCCTCTGAGCTTTTCAACATTCTTCAGAGTAAATCCCACATGGTTTGCAATGATTCTATAGACACACTTATAAATCTAGGATGAATTCGGTTTACATTTATTGAGCTATTGGTACTTGGAAGAATTATCTCATCTGAAAATATTAATTAACATAAGGAATTGAGCTTATAAAAATACTGCTATAGCTTTCTAGAGCATAAAATTGCCTTTAAAAATACAGTATTTTCTCTCTTGTTAGTACATCTGATACTTTCTTGGTAGCTTAGATGCTGTGTGGTCTCCCACTTTCTGATAGCATATGGAGAAGTCCCATCTGCATTTTACAGCCAGGATCAGCTGTTACTATAAACTGTGGAGTTTTTTTATTTGTTTCATTTTTCTAAACTCGACTTTTCAGCTTGCAGATGTTTTTTAGGCATATTGCTAGGGACTGAAACAGTAATACTAACAACAGGTATGCTCACACATCCATGTGATTTGGTACTTAATCATTTTTATCAAAAGACAAACATCAGAAAGCTTTCATTTACTAAAAATTAAAGAGACCCTTATGTTCAAAATAATCAGTCTACGATCCGAAAGAATAATACCTTTCAAAAATTGCTTGTTATTTTGTAGATTGGGGAGTCATACTGTTCCAGACAGTTGTTTCGTCGTGCCTGTTTGATTAATTATGCATGAGGGAAGGTATCTGATTGCAGAGAAACAAAGCACTTTCCAATATTACTTTTGATTATGGGAACATGTTAGTAAATAATTTTACAGTTTTCATGTCAAGAAAAAGACAGAAGCTTCATGAAAATTTTTTTCTAGGTCACACATTTGACCTGAAATACATTTAGAAGACGTTTCAACTGAAATATTGTCACCCAGCAAAGGGAAAATAGAATGGACTGAGGATTGTTTCTGGCTCCTCCAGAGACAACAAGCAAGAGTCCAAAAATCAACAGAGAAAACAAATCAAAGAAAAGTAATAAGAGAACATTTTCAGTATTTCCACAAAGTGTTTGTGCTATTCAGGATAGGCATCATGAACAAATGCATTGATTTGGAACACCTTTACTCAGTGGGTAAATAATGTGTAGCTCCTTGGAAATTTGGGTAGTGGATGGGCTTAGGTACATTCAAAATATCTTCCTTCTTTGACTTTGTATTAGATATTATTTAAGGAAAAAGGAAAAGCTAAAAGCTGTTATCCTCACTTTCTCTATTAAACCTGGGTAGCTGCCTTTTCATAGACACAGCACTGGCATGTTGAACTGCATTTGCAGAATTGATGTCTCTTTCTGGAAAACCACAGTAAAATCTGGCTTGAACAGGAAAAAAGTGTAAGTTCTGCTTATTTTTATCTGTTTATTCGAATTCCCAGTTCACCCATCGTGCCTTTGCTACAGTTGCTGTGCATAAAAGTGCTTTTTGGTTTTGCTAGGCGAACCGAAAAGTACCTATTATGTATCTATGTGCATTGGGTGATTTGAGATAGTTTTATAAAGCTGCTGGCCCCTTTTACCTGCCAGTCGAATAGTTTAAAAACCAAAACAACCCACCATCACTACCAGAGTGTGTACAATCCAATTTCCTTATTTGCCTGCAGGGATGTGACCCCCCCCTTGTCAGGGAGCCCATGGTGTGTCTTGGGATGAGAGATTGTAGTGTTTGGGTTTGATGCTTTTCCAAATTGTATAAAAAAATGAAATGTTCATTCTCTGAATCTGAGAATGGCTCTTCTGCCATGTGTCAAGAGATTCCCCTCAGATGTTAGAACATGTGGGGAAAGTACCAATCAAGTGTTAAATTGGGGATTAATGTTGGCATGGACTTCCAGATAACCTTCCCAATAGAAATAAGCATGACAAAATTTAAGAACTTTGGAAATTTGGCATAAAGCATTTCTATGCATTATCTTTGTTTGAAGACATTTACTAATATTTTGTCCTTAGAAGAAATATTCGTTTAAGTGTAAGACCTTTCTATCCAGTTTTGATAAACAGAGAAGGCATTGCTGAAGAGAAGGGAAGGGAAACACCTAACCAGGGAGGTTAGGTATGATGCTTGTCTTTATCTAAACGAAAGGATGGGAAGAAGTGGTGTGTTTTAATAAGATACCTACCTTTGAAATAGTCTTTCCTTTATCACCTTCTTTCAGAAATTCAAAAAAATATTGTCTCTTTCAAATAAAATCTTTGCAAATTCAGTGGCTCCAGAAACAGTGAATTGGAGCACTGGGCTTATTTTACTGTTGGGTACCCAAGATGCTATTGTTGCACTAAGATCTGTAAAAGGTGTTTGTGTAGCACATGTGTGTTGCCCTTCCTTTGACCACTGTAACTGGGAGGGAGATCAGCCACATGTGTGTACAAGAAGTCATGAACATTCCCCAGGAGTTCCTTGGAGTCCCCTGGAAGGAAAAAAAACAGCAGCTTTTATTGCAACAAGCGGTAGTACTAGGAGAAGTTCCAGAAATCCGGGGAGTTGTTTTCATACCCATTGTATGATTATGATGACAAGTCATCTTTCTGCCAAAAATTTGTGTTATTTTGGTGGTACTTCAAGGTTGAGATTAGTGATTTCATTGAAATCTCACTTCATCTTTCACATCTTACCCATTCCTAGTAACAGGATGTGTATAATGGCATGCAGCTGAAGAGACAAAGAGGCTTAGAAAATCAGGAACAGCGTGAGGATTTAAGGATGTCTGAAAATACCAGTTAGCTAAGGGCGAATATAAGAATATCTTACATTACATGGAAGACTTCTCCATAGCCATTTATAGTTTATCTAAGTAATTTGAAAGATTGTTTTATATTAAGGCTCTATATGCACATTCTTTACATATTTTCTTAAGAGACATAATGCATTGCTTTGCTGTGCATTGCCTCTTTGTGTTGTAATGTGAAAAATAGTCATTGTGTTGTCATGTGTCATGTCATGATTTTTGAGATGATGATTTAGAGCTGGATGTTTGAACACAAAACTGCTCATGCAGCAGTTAGCACAGGAAAGCTGCAAAGAAAGGCTATTGTCACAACGGAGAAATAGATTTTTATATAATAACATAACAGAATAACTTTATATAGTATAACAAAAAAGACTGAGAATATGATTTCTGTTTCTAAATACATGGTCAAAAGGGAAAATACTGCTGAGAAGGGAGAATAAGCTGAAAGCAAATGTTGTCACAGAAAATAATAACAAACAAGTATTAGTTAGCCATGAACAGAATAGAAAAGGAAAGAAAATTCCTAACCAGTAGAGGAGCTGAGTTCTGTATCAGCTTTTCAATGGAAACTGCAAAAGGAGAAACTAAACAAATGGGGTTTATAAATTAAATACTGCCTGAAACAGCTGAGGATTGGATTTGAACCAGACGATCCAATCTGATTCTGCGTTCCTTTATCTCCAAGTGAGATACTTGATCATCTGCATAAAGTCTTTGTTTCCATTTGTCACAAAGCCCAGGTATCTGTGAAGATGAGCATGTTCTCAGGATTTTCTAGCTGGTTATTACATAGAGCATGAAGCCCCTGACTTAATTTACATCAATAGCTGCTATATTTAAATCAGTGGACCTATGGTGAGAAGAAAGCAGATGTCTCTGGTTAATCCTTACACAGCATCTTCAGGGCATCTGACTTTAATATCTTCTAGAATCACAGAGACATAGAGCTGTTTAGGTTGGAAAAGGCCTTTAAGATGTCGATCTCAATATTAAAAGAAATTATTCTGCTCCTAAATCCTGAAGGTATTTCTTTGGATGTGTAGCACTTCTCTTCAGAAGAAATTCTGCTGACTTCAGTGGAGTTTGTGTAAGGCTGAATTTAGTGTGAATATGATCAAACATGAATCTGTGATTTTGCTTCCATTTCTACTTTTAAAATAAGTTCCTGTTAAGTATGCACAAGGATGACAAAATCAGATCAGTGGTATGTTTCCAGTCACCCTCATCATGGAAAAGAGAAATCAGTAAAATTCTCACTCTGATGGAATCTGAAAAATTAGTAGTATTATGGTAGTAAGATCTTCATTTTTTTGACTGTTGCTTTTTATAGTGATTGTGTTTTCAGACACAGCTAAGCAACATTAACACACCAGACCACTTCAGAGTAATGTTTCACTTTTTGACTTTTTTTTTAGAGGTTTTTCTGCTATAATTGAGTTTTATAATACTTGTTACGGTTTATGAAATGTGAGTAGTGTCTTTCTGAGCACAGCTGAATACAGATACAACAGAAACATGATAATGGTATATTCAGCATATGCTAAATTGACATTATGAAGTAAATGAAAACTTGGAGGACATCACTGCTATGCCCCGAGATGTATCAAAGATATTTTGGTATTTAAAGTTTAAATCAGTCTGTGCTCTTACTCTGAATGCCAACATTCAGCTGTATTGACAGCACAGTGGTTGTGATAAAAGGGTCACTTTGAAAGTCATGAGGTTTGTTCAATTTCAAATGCCATCAGGGAAGAAAAAAAAGGTCTTGGATGTGAAACACAAAGAAAGGTGTGATAGCACGCACGCAGACATAAAAGTACTGAAATGAAAGGCAACATCAGTATTATTGCCTGAAAAAGGCATTTGTAGAAGCTTTGTGTGATGTTGTTTTACCTTCTCCACTTACAGTGGGACGTAAGAATTTCTGATGCTCACGGACTCCCACAGAGGCATTCTTTTAGTCTACTTTGAGAAAGAGCTTGGAGCTTGACTGAGTGGAAAAAACCCTTCTCTTTGTACTAGAGAAGTGTATGATGCTAAAAAGAAAAAATAAACCCATATTGCTGTATATTTAATTAAAAAGTGGTAGGTTTGAAAGTTTAGGTTAATTCTCAAAATTTCTTTTATTCAGTAAACTCAGAGCCTTTGCAGTCTTTCCAGCAGATAAGCATCCTTTGATGATGTCAAGTAGTTCCTGCATCAGATACAGAGGGTATTTGTGTAGAAATGACCTTTATTTTTCCCAGATATTTAAGAAAAGGTTTAGTTTGTTGAAAGTTGTAGGGCTTTTGTGGGCACAGCGGTAGATGTAAAACACGCTGCACTCAAAGTTACAATTCGATTCAAGATCTCATAATAACCTGGAGATGTCAGATTATTACACAGTATGTAGCAGTCTCAGTTGAAGATTTGCTGAGGGATCTCTGACCCTTGAATATATTAAATACAGTGTCATTCAACATATATTGTGGGATTAATGCCTGTTTTATGTTTTGTTCAAAGACTTCTCTCTTTAAAGAGAGTAAATGTGTAGCTTTTAACCATTCTATTACAGGAGTGATTTCAATTCTTTACAATTAGTGGAAGTTCTAAAGAAAAATGAACCCCTAGTATCTGAAAGGTAGCTGTATCTGTTGAATAGAGTTGCTGGAGATAATACATGGAGCTCTTAGCAGTAGGAAAAATTGCGAACAAATGACAATAGATTTTGCAAATTATCTTAATTGAAGCTTTCAAAATGTGAATGCTTTGACACTCGAGAGCACTCCTCTTACCTGAACTAGGATGTTTTCCTGAATGATTGTTAATTACTTGCTGATGGCTGGCAGCACCAACACTTAAGAAATTTACTGCTGAAAAATGCGCGTGTGTAACTCTGAAAGATGGATTTATTGAGAAGCTCTTCAAGTGAGTTATTCAGATTAAGGCACATTATTCAGATTAATGGGGACTGGATACAGAAAGCCTAGTAAAAAAATATACTGTTTCTTCTGTGAATTAGTATAAAAAAAATTATACTTACAAAAGTGCAAACTAATAAATAGATAGAACTGTAGATGTAGAACTAATGAAAGTAAGACAATAAAAATATTTTATTGTCCTTGTGCCCAGGCACAATTCATAGCAAAGAAAAGTTCTAAGTTCATCTCATCTATTTTTGGCTAAGCTCCATGGCTAGCATTTAATTGCAAAGGTCTGTTAGCTTTCTGATGCGATCAAAGTTGCTCTGGGTTCCAGAAAGTGTTTCTTGATAGCCAGCCTCCTATGTAGAAAGATAAAGAAACAACAGTAAGAGACTTTCGGGGAGGAGGGGGGAGGGAAGTGGGTCAGAAAGACAATTGTATGAACAAAGGTGGTCTGATAGTGTCAGTTTGACTAAGTTACCAGTTGTTTCCTTTGAATCTCCAGATATTATCTGCCCTACTCTGAAAACTTTACTTTTTTGGGGAACACTAAGTTATGACTTTGGCAACTCCTTTCTGAATTTCATCAGAAAAATAGGTTTATATTTTTCATCACAGCAAGACTGTTACTGTCTTTCTTCAAGCTGGTACTTCTAGTCACAGGGCACCTTGTGTCTCCTTCTGCATTTCCTTTATGTTTGGCAGCACAAAGATATCCCTATTTGCTGTATCTATTTTGGTTATCTGCAACAGGAAGAAAAATAGTTTTATTGTCCTATGTTCCTTAGTTCTGCATCTACTGCTCTCCATACCTTATCTACACTCCTGGAGCAGCAACCAAATCCTTTAATCACTGGCATTTGAGGCCTCACGTCCTAAAGACTTCTGCAGTTTCGAGAAATCATGAACAGTGAAGACTGTTACCCATCTGGTCTGTTACCCACCTTAAATAGGAGTAGGCGGACAGGGAGAGACTTTTCTGTCCCAGCTTCTCTGAAAATTTTACTCTTGGGGTCCTTTGGGATGTATGCAGTTATACAATGGCATAATTGTGCACTGCTACTATGATTAATTTGTTTGTTAAAATATTTCATGAGGAAAGCTTGACATGACACACTTGAGTTTTCAAGAGTGTTTTTAGCTTGCAGAGGTTCACAACCAGTAACATTTTGTGCTAATGGGCTGTCAAGCTGAATTCCTGACAGGGAAATCATGTCTGATGACATTGTATTTCTTTCAGTAGATCATTGTAGAAGTAATAAGACTAGATTAGATTGGGGTTGGGTTTTTTTACGTTTTCAATCCTGTCATAGTGATGTGGCTGTATGAATACTTCACTTACCTAGGAGAGAACACGCTTGCGAGTATTTCAATCAGGTATTTCTGTGTTACTACCATCTTTATAGTGGTTGAAAATATAAGGGGTACTTCTGTGTTTTTATTAAAGTAAAAGCTCACTCATCATTGAGATAATTGGTTTTAATAATATAATATTAACAGAAGTGAAGTTAATCAGTGTCTAATCATCATTGTTACTGAGAATAATTATAAAATGAATTATATCATAAAGACACTTAGTCATAGCTCAGTAGAGAAGTTTTTTCTTCGTGTTCAAATAGAAGAACTGAAAGTCAGGCTATAATTAGGGTTCTGATATGATAAAGTGAGTCTGAAAATACAGCAGAAAGGTTTAAAGGGCTATTTACATGTAGGTAAAACTTGAGTGTATTTTTTTAACTGCATTTTATTATTCAACAGTTACACAGAATTATAACAGTGAAGCAAAAAGAAAAATTGCTAAGTACCACAGTAGAGATTTAATACTGATGTTCCATTTTTACAAAAAAAAAAAAAAATAAAAAAAAGACAACACAAAAAAACAGACGCTAACAACTATAACAAAATAAAATACATCACAAAATACTTTATCAGGTTGAAAATGTTACCAAACGCAAAAAAAGATGTATTGGATTTATACAGCAGTTGGCAGAATGGCCTATGTCTGGACTGCTGGTTTCTGTTACAATTTAAAAAAAAGGCAAAAAAGGAAAAGCTATTAAAAACTGAAGCTATTACTCAGGCTTTCAGAAAACAGCTGTATTTAAAAGGAAGTATTGTAACTCGTGTGAAGAAAGGTATCTTAAAAGTACAAAAATTACTGGGGTTCATCAGTTATGTAGTAAGTATTTTGCCTTCATTAAAAAAAATTTCAGAGAATAATGATTCAGTCAGTAAATGACTACTCATAAAATTCTTCTTGAGAGCACTGCCTTATGGAACTAAAAATTATAGAAAAATGCTCTAATTATTATACAAGAAGGGGAGAATTTCACTGAAGAAAAAATCATCAGATGGTTCAGAGTATTCTTATGTCTTTTGCATTACATAATTGCATCGAATATCTGCTTTAGAAATAGTTACTTAAATGGGTGTAGAAAATCTATTTATTGTGTGGTTTCCTCATTAGCTAATAGGGTTGTTGTTGTATATCAACCATTTTAGTGTAAATTACCTGAGAACCAAGAATTAACATTTTGATTAATGATGTTACAACAGAGTATATCAATATTTTTGTTGTTCATCATTGCTTATTTTATTTATTTACCCTAAATGTTGCCTTGAACCAACAAAGGTGGGAATACCTCCAGAAATGGCTTTCTTTATGCTCTTAAAGTAACAGGTTTTACAGATACTAAACCAAAGATCAGTTAATCAACACAAAAGCCATTCCCACACAATACTGTATTAAAAACTAGGCTGTTTATAGGTACTAATTATTACATTACTGGGTTTTGCCAGGTTTTGTATTATTTATGTTTCCTAATTTGTTGTTATGGTTTACACCTTTGGCTTGCTCTGGACTGACTTAATTTTAAATGTTCTTCACTCTAAGTTGGCCTTTAAGGCAAAGAAGTCCATGCTCTTCAAATGGTAAAAATTAATGTGGTTAATGAGCTACACTGTTTTATAAAAGCAAAATGCCTGTTTTGCTTGATTCTGTGGTAGATGAGATCAACAGTTCTTCCATGGAGCAGAGCTGGATACAGACAGCAGCATCTGTACCATGAAGCTGTGACTCAGCACACCCCTATGACACATTCTGCTCCAAATTCTCTCAACAGGATTAGCTGGGCTATGTAATGTTGTTATTTGGTGGGTATTATTCTATCAAATATAACGTACAAGTTAAAATGATCTGACAGGATACAAAACACCTCTTTAAAGACTGAGATATTTATTTTGCAAAATTCTTATTCTATCTGTAGACCCATAGAGATGGAAGAAACTCAGTAGTTGTGTTGCATCCCTCACTGTCAGTACTCCTGCTGTATATTTTTCCATGGGGTTTGATGAGGGTTGGTTTGGGTTTTGGTTGGTTTGGGTTATTTTATATTTTTTGTTGTTGGTTTGGTGGGTTTGTTTTAATAGCGATGGTCTGGAGAGAAACTAACAACATCCTTTTGTTCTTTCACTGAAGAATATCAGGGTTTTTTTCCAGCAGTTTTCTTAGCAGGATCTTTGTGTCACTTCCATTGCCTTGCAGCCAAAAGTTGTTTTGTTTGATCTTGATCTTGATCTTGATTTTTATTTTTTTTTCCAAAACCGAACATTATCGCAAAGTATTTGTTTTGAGAAAACAGACATCTCCCTTTGAAGACCGCGTGTCTCAGAAGCATGGAGTTAGAAAGTTTAGGAGCTCTTGCCCTCATCAGGGTTCTCAGGATTTCCAGACTGCCTCCTGTATGGGCAGAATCTGGAGCACAGAGTCATGCAGGAGGGCACTAGGCTGTGTGGCCACAAGTGGTCCTCCTGGTGGGGCTAGAAACCCTATGGCTGGCTGTGGAGCTACTGCCTGAACACACAGAGTTTTGTCTTGAGTGTGTATTGAAAGGTGAGCTGCTGGCTCAGGGAGTGAGTTCTTTACTCTTTACTTGTTCTTAAGGCACAGAATCACAGAATTCTTAAGGCAGGAATAGACCTCCAAGATCATCAAGTCCAGCCTATGATCTAACACCCCATGTCCAATCTGTCCTTAAACACCTCCAGGGATGGTGACTTCACCACTTCCCTGGGCAGTCCATTCCAGTGTTTAATCTCCCTTTCCGTGAGGAAGTGCTTCCTAATATCCAACCTAAACCTTCCCTGGTACAGCTTCAGGCTGTGCCCTCTCGTCCTGACACTAGTTGCCTGGGAGAAGAGCCTGACTCCCACCTGACTACAACTTCCCTTCAGGTAGTTGTAGAGAGCGATAAGGTCCCCCTGAGTCTTCTCTTCTCCAGGCTAAACCATCCCCGCTCCCTCAGCCTCTCCTCATAATACTTTCCCTCCAGTCCTTTCCCCAGCCTCATTGCTCTCCTCTGGACCCGCTCCAGCACCTCAAGATCTCTCTTGAAGTGAGGGGCCCAGGACTGCACCCAGTGCTCGAGGTGAGGCCTCACCAGTGCTGAGTACAGGGGGAGAATTACATCCCTATTCCTGCTGGCCACATTATTCCTGATACAAGCCAGGATGCCATTAGCCTTCTATGCACAAAGCTTCCATCGTCTTTAAATAGAATTTACCAATGTAATAAATCTCCATTTTTTTTTTATTAGGCATTTATTCCTTTAACAGTCTCATTTCATAAATCAGATATATATAGCCATGACTTCAGCTCCTAGTTAGATACTGAATAAAACTAGAATGAACATCTCGGTTATTTCCTTCCTTTTTCATGTTTTTTGTATTCAAATTTTTGCACTGAATCAAGTAACTTCTACTAATCAGTATTTATTTGTAACTGCTCACTGAACAAAACAGTAAATACGTGTACTTAATGTTTCATAGGAGAACATGTTGATACTTATGCAAAATTAAGTACATATTTGAAAATCTGTACCGTGTATACCAAGAATATTGTTTGTTTTCTAGCATTCCAGTTTCATGCATAAAGGACTGTTGAGTTGAGATCTTGGATGTTTACCAGCACATGACATGGATTCTAAGTGTAACTGGGAAATGAATAAAATACAGATATAGAAGTATTGTTGCATGTCTAATTGTGTCATGTGGGATTAATCTAGTTTCATTAAATTGCCCATTGATATACAAGTCCAACTAGAGATCCTTAGTTTCCAATAGATGTATGTAGCATGCTAACAGCTATAACGATCTTCCTCTGCAGTATAAGAGCTTCTTCCATTATGTTCACTGCAATGCTGAAAAAAACAAAGTATTAGAAATGAATCACTCTAATTATTCTGGTCAATGCATTGCCTCTTTAAATGCATGTTCAGAATCTACCTTTTGGAAAAACTCCTACAGGAAATCTTAATATACATTTTTATTTTATGATCAGAGCTAAAATAAAGCCATGGCATTGAAAATCATGTGGAAACACTTCCAGGGGAAATGCTGATGCCAGATTCATCCCCAATGAGAAAGAACATCCGTTAGCTTTTTGGTGAAATGATTTCACCCACATTCAAGCACATGTGACAGTTGCAAAACCCATGACAAAATTTTTAAAGACTGTTTCAGCGACATTGGTTGGATTTGGTTGGATTGCTTTTGGCTGTGGTTTTCAAAGATCCATGTTTGAATATGGGCCACTATTGATCTGTCTGGCCCAGTGATTATACAGGGAATCTTGCAAGGAGACTGACTCTCTAAAGAATGGTTGGTAAGGTGTCGTAATATTATAATATCTGCAGCCCAGATCCAACTGACCTAGTCAAAGCATACTACAGCTTCTTTCAACCACATGCACCCAGATTTCTGTCTCAAAGAAACCAAGTTCTAGGATAAAAGAGGTCCTTGAGCACACCTCTGTCTCCTTGAAATAACTGAGGATGGACTTCCAGGGCTATAGGTTCATCTCATCTCATATGCCTTCACTGTTTGCTTCTTAAGGCTTTATATTTTTCATTTAGCTTGCCTAAATTTCTTTTTCACTTCACTCTGCTGTGGAGTGTATTCTTCACAATGGTTCACAGTGTCTCTTGGCAGGTATCCACATCCCTTGCTCTGCATCCTAGGAAGGTCAAGTCTTTGCTCTTCCAGGCATATAGCAATACACAGCGGTGACCTGGCTTTGGTTGGTTTCTCATGTTTCTAGACCTGGCCTGTCTTTCACATTACTCACTGCTTTTCAGGCTGCTTGGATCCTCCATATGACTTCACCTAAGTCATCTCTCTACAGAAACTGAATGTCTCTGTTTTGTGATGCTATGGAGATGCTTGGCTATGCCATGAAAAACTCTGGAGGTCTCTCTATGCCGCCTTTGCCATTCCTCTACAGAACACTTGAAAGAGCTCAGAGGAGCTGCTGATTTTTTTTTTTAATTTATTTTTTTTTCGGACTGCAAAATACTGGTTTTACTATCACTAGGTTAATTGATTATTTTTCAAATTGAACTGAAGAGCTTTTGTTGTGACCAATAGTAAGTTTTGCTGATGATTAATATGTATCTAGAAATTACATTTGAATTTCAAGGAAACTTTTTCCAAGATAGTGCCCATGCATTTTTATTTTCATAACATTTATGCTTTCTGATATGTTTCTGTCCTTTTGTACTTTTTTTGGTCTTTTTTTGCCCCTGGCTTTTTCCTCTCTTGTACAATGTGTATTTTCCCAAATGGGTCTCGAGCAGCGTATTTTATTATACTGACAAGAACAGCAACACCTCTGTGTGTTGTCCTACAGCAAAGGCATAACAGAATGATCATAAATAAATCATCTTATATGATTTCTGTGTTTCCAGTCCTTCGGTTCCTCTCTTCAAGAGGCAAGTGCCCTGGCAAACTACTGCCTTGAATGGCATTTGAAACCTAAACCAGATGCTAACAGAAAAGATGTGATTGTTGTTTTGCCTGCCATATCTTTGGATGTGAACACAAATCTGAAGCATATGATAGAATAGGCACTGGAAGCTACCAAGGGTTCCTTTAAGTTATGCATGTTTAACTGCTTATTCTACATGTTCAAAGTAGACAGAGGTCACTTCTCTTAGTTACGGAATTCGGATAATACATATGGCTTGTAGAAAGACATTAAGTGCAGTTTGCTGCCCAAACTCTCCACATCTCAGTTTCCTATATAGAGTAGGATTAAATAAATTTATTCTCTCTGCACAGTTTTTTTAATGTCATGTACTGGCAAGTTCTGGGACAGAAAGTTCAGTTGGAGCCTTTGCCACCATTGTAGATGCGTTCCCACAAAAAGTCACTTTAGCTGATGGTGGAGAGTGATGCCTGCTAACATATTACTGTTTTCTGCATCACATTCTTTTTATGCACGTGTTCATGGTCTCTGCATCTGAAAGATCTGGAATGGAGAGGTATCAGATACTGTGTGTCATCTGCACATCTTGTTATGTGTTTACAGGTTTCTATCTGGTACTGCTCAAAGGAGAGCTTTGAGTGCACGTGTTTCAGTGTAGTGCTGTTGAGCACAGTGACAATGCATTGCTGTAAAGCACTTTGAGATGAGCTCAGAACTGTCCAAGAGTAAGGGTAGTACGAAAGATAAGCACACAGATCAAGCAAAGACATGCAGGAAGAAGATCTGGTGGATGGATATGTTGTTGATGATGGTTTTTATCTTAATTTATATATATTTTGGAAGTCAGGATTGTTATAGAGGTTTTTGAAAGGAAATGTGTCTATTAACTTGTTTTTGCTTGTTCACACCAACTTATTGAAAAGCTTCAAACAGAGAAAGGACCTATATAATACTTGCGTACATGGATCTTGCCTCCAAAGCTAAGTGATGAGGCAGATAGTGCTGGCACACATGAGGATCTAGAGATTGAAATTTGTACCACCAGAATACTGAAGACCTGACTGATGTTACATGATTTACTGTTCTCCAAACTGTGGTGAAATAATTCTGCAGATAGATGCATGTCTCGTGTGCAACATCAACCGGATATGTAGCAAATCAGCAAATTCAATCTTTTATTCCATAAAAATAGGAATACATCTATTGAACTATCCTATTGAAATGAAGGAAGCCAAAGATCATAAACTGGGACTTTTAGCTACTAGACAGCTGAAATACCCTGGGGCTATTGTCAGGCCAGCAATATGCCAGTGCTGTACATAGTAGTCCACTGCCTTAAGTGGAAGGAAACACGAGTGACAAATCTGGTATTCAGCTGAGCTTGTTATTACAGAGGTCAGAATCCTTGGCTGATGGCAGAAACAGACCTTGCCAGAAGAGCCCGCAGTATATCTAATAAGGCATTGTATTAACTAAACATCAATGAAAAATACGCTCTTAGAGAAGGAAATGTTTTGTGTATTTTATTGCTGAAATAAAGTGGGTACTAATTATTTTAAAATACTCTTTAATCTTTTTGGAGCCATCTTTCCAACTGCTAAGGTCTAAAAGTGTTTTGGACTATTTCTGAGTTTTCAGAATTTCAAGCATTTTAGTAGGAACAATCATTCATATTAAGTGGTTTGTCAGATGGTATTCTGGAAGCTGTTGTGTGGATTCACTGCTCGGTTACCTGCATGTCATCACTGAAAGGATGTAACAGGAGATGCAGTAGCATGAAAGAGAGAAGTGTCACTTCTCTAAAGTATGATTTTGACAAATCATATTTTCCTGGCATAGAAGCAACTGTGTACACCTGAGCAGAGAGTTGTAGAGCAGTGTTAATCACTGAGGTGCGCAACGCAGAGCACATCCATCTCTGTAAGTGAAGCAGCTGTTGGCAGAGGAAGTTTACTAAAACCACCGACTTGTTGGATCTTATTTCAGGTGGGATTCCATTTGTCCTTACTGGAGAGTTTTTCCAGCAGTCACAGAGGCCAGCTGCGTTCATGATAGCTGGGACCGTCAACTGGCTCTCCAACTTTGCAGTCGGGCTGCTCTTCCCTTTCATTCAGGTACTCAATATCTTTAACTGATACACTATGATACAATTGACTTATGATGTTTGAATAATTTTTTCAGGTAATCATAAATGTCTTTGTATTGAAGTGTATGAAATTCCCACCATGTTTGTGATACAGTTCAATGGTGCTGCCCACGTCTCCTTGTTTGAACGTCTCAGAGAAAATTATCCTGCAATAAATAAATTACTGTAACCATGGATGACCCTATATGTCAAATTCCTGCTAGGAGTGTTTTATCAGTGCAGTCTCATGGCTGTGTCTGGAGTTCATGGTCACTGGTGGTGATCGCCACTGCATTTTTCTTCAGCCTTTAAGCTACCCATCTTCTGGTTTACCTTATGCTTTGAGATTCCTTATTAGTTTCACTGGGGAGTAGATGCTCTCTGCTCCTCCCTGCATCTTGGCTTCATGGTTTTGGTTTTTTCAGCTTCTTACATTAGGCTTTTATCTTCTTCAGTTGGTTCCTTCTTGCTACCGCCTGGCTGCTGCATGGATGAATTTGTTTCAGTCCTACCTTAGCCAGGCTCCCACAAGCTTTGCTTTTTAGGGGATAGCTTTGTTTTCTTGGCTGAACTAGTTGCGTGGACAACACAGGCCAATTTCATCAAGAGCTTTCTGAAAACTGATGTCTGTATTTAAAAAATGTAAGTTTACTTTCTTAAAAATTATTTTTGTGTTTTTTTAAAAAAAATCAAAGTTTATCACAGAACAGCATTTTCCCCCTCTGATTCCTAAGAACACTTCATCACTGTTGATGTGTCATTGTATGACAAAAGAGACTTCAAGCAGCTTTTCATTCAAAAACTCACTGAGGTTCTTTTCCTAAACATGAACCTCTCCCAAGGACTGTCCATACTCTCTGGAGCTTATACAGGAGATGATTCTGTATTTCAGGAGCTGAAGGACAGCTCTGACTGACCATGTCGAAACACTTTAAAGAGCCATGCTGCTCCACTGGTAACTGTCTAAGAGTGAAGCTCACAACTTCAAACTTCAACGACAAAATAGAGAAGTCCTTTGGGGTTTTTTTTGGTTTGTTTTGTTTTTTTTAAAAAAATGCACAGAGGAAAGTGCTAGGGTCAGGGGAAGGGCACGGAAGGTGAGCAAGCCCTCCAGGCTATTTGCAGATCCTCACACCCAGGAGAGAGATCTTGGATTACAATTTGAATCGTTGCAGAGTTAAGAGATTTGAATAATGGGCAAGGAGGTGTTACTGCTGTTTGTACCTTCTTAAAACTGAGAATTATGATACTGCAATATCATATGCAGAACAGTATTTGCAGATACTATAAAATTATATCGTACCGCAAGACTTTATATATTCATTTCCATTTGGCAAGTAGAACTGCTTTTACTAAGTAGTACTGTAAAATTATATCCGAGATAGTCCATGAGAGAGCTTGAAAGCCTCATAAAGTCTGACCCTTGATATAAGTTTGACAATTAAAAAATTTCTGCTAAAAGGAAGAAGTCTCTTGTAGTTTTGATTACTTGGATCACCTTCAAAAGTCAACATGAGTATAAAGGCTGTCATCCTTCCGTACTCTATGCTCTTACTAACATTAACTTCAATTAGACTTCTCAGAGCTTTAAGTCTTAAGACCTTATTTTAATGATTACTGGAACCAATGAGTGTTTTTCACCAGTTTCATGGTGAAGGACTCGCCAGCTTAGAGATTTAGTGTGAGATTTTCAAAAGCAGGTGAAGACACAATTTTTTTTCACTGAGGTCATTAGAACATCTACCAGATGATAGAAAGAATTAGACAATTCCCTTGTGTTTTTGAAAACCTAACCTTGGTCATCAGCATCAGTATATCCAGGAGGAGGCAGCCACAAGCTTACCCAGCAAGTAGATGCTTCTGTGTGGTTTAGTACCTGTTTTTTTCCAAGAAAATGGGGACTGATTGTTTAAGCAGCTTTAGACATTGCCTTCCACCCTGGCTGGCCAGGCACTAGCGGTCCCACAGCCTGCATCCATGGCAGCTGAGCAGGTGGCAGGGCATGAATTCTTGAATCTAGAGGCATATAATCAGAATACTTTCATTTGTTACATTTTTTAATTATTCAGACATTTAAGGAATAAAGACATTTCTCCAAAATTGTGGTTTCTGCCTCCTGCACAAAACTGAGGAGTTACCTGAGCTCTGGCTGTCCATCGGAGCCGAGTTCATGCAACTCTGGGTTCTCCCTTCTTGTCCTGCTAATCCCACCTGGCAGATCACCTGATGGGAACTGTTTAAAAAGGCCTTCAGTAAATTCAAATAAAAAGACAAACTACATTCCCTAACTTTTCATATGCATATTAAAACTTTTAAATTTATTTAGTATGCATCCGTATGAAGTTGGCTGTAGCCTTGGAGAATTTGTGTCATAAAAACTTCCCATTGTGTGATTACAAAATTACCAGTTTAGTTTTAATGAAGGTAAGTTATATTTCCACCTAGTAGGTTTTTTCATTTTCTTGTTTTTTAGAAAGTAATAAAGAGCAAAAGCTCTAAAGATGAAAGAAGTGCTACTCAGACTTTCATTTTTAAAGCTTTTTCACAAGATCATACTGCAATGTCTCCTCATTCTCTAATTTTCATTTCTTTTCTGTTTCAGTCAACCTTATTCTCAAAATTCAGCTTGTGAGTCACTTGTTTTTTTACAGAAAGGCAATAGCCTCTTCTTGCTCATTTTTTAAAGTCTAAAACAGGAAAATAATTTTCAAAATGCCTTCACAGAATGAATGCATAATCCTATCTGTGTATTTAAGTACTAACCTGATTGCTTGAGAAACAGCAGTCATTTTTTTGATCATTGGTGTGATTCTACAAAATTACCCCAAACGTTTGGGAAACAAATATGTTAACTTTAGAGTTACTCAAAAATACTACCAGTAGTTAGTTCTCAAAAATGTCACCAATTAACCAGTTTGCCTATATTTTTTTCCCCTCAACCATCTGTAGATGCATATAATAGAATAAAACAGTGGCTTGAGTCATACATTAAAATGTATGGATGGGATTAAAAAGCTAGTATACAAATCAATTTTTTTGACAAATTAAAAAAATAGATTTAAATATGGCTACTGCTCCAGCCCTCATCGCTGCCTATTTGGGAAATTTGTTTGTGCAAAGGATCAGAACTGAAGTTAAAATGACAACCGATACTATATTGAGTTCGCAAGTACGTTTGATACTGTGTGATTACTGTGAGGTGTCTGATAGTAGGTGTCAAAAAAATGCGCATTTTAAAAAATCTTTTTTTTAGTGCAAAATAGAATAATTGAAGAAGCATTATTATACGTGGTCTTGGAACATACAGAGAAATTATAGATCTGGGTTTAGGTCTTGAAGGCAAGTCAGACTTGTGTTTAACGTAGAACTTGACCTTGTGAAATGTCAAACTTGTCACCTTGAGTGATGCTCAAGCGTATCACTTTCCCATCACCATTACCAGAGAATTAAGGTGTGAGGCTTTGCTGAACAAGGAGAAGTTAAAGAGGCAAAGAGAGCTTTGGGAAGCCAGTAGACCAGAGATTCATGAAGGTGTTCATAAAGACATGGTGACCTCTCCTTTCAAAGCATTTCAGAGCTCCTACAGGGGCTAGAACTGAGACGTAATGCAGTATTATTTGGACGTCAAATCTCAAAATTTTCATTCTAGCAAAATATGCATTCATGAATATTTGGGGTAATTGAGTAAGCACTTCAGTTCTCTGTACTCCAACTTGCATATTTCACATTTTTGCATGGTGCTTGCACATCATAAGATCATAGCAGTCTATAAGCAACCTTTTGCTTCACACTCTGTGAGCACTGGCACAGGGAGTGTCTCTTCAGAATAGAATCACAGGGCATTACAATATTTATTCAATCAACCACGTAACAGTAAACAAATAATTTACCCCTTTGGGACAGAACCCCTGAAATTATGATAATGCTTGTGTAACCTTGAAGGAATTAGTGCTTTATCTGAAATAATTACAGCTTCAGCACTTTTCATTTTGCCGTTCCACATATGCTATACTTCATGTTATAAACCAGGTACTATTAATGCACGTGATAAATAATGTTGATTCTTGCTTCAGTCCTATATTGCAGTTTTGATATGCAGTGTTACAAATCATCCTTGATTCCTTTTGTGACCAATATCCTCTATAAAATATTTTAGAACACTTTCTCTTTCAGAAGGCATATGAAAGCACAACTATTCTCTCTGAAATGTTCATAGCAAATAAGTCTTTGAAACGATGACTCTTTAATATATGATATTATTTTAGAAAATGAGGGGGAGATGATACCAAGTATTTCAAAGGCTAGCAATCCTTCTAAGACCTTCAAATAATGCAGTTTCTTGGGATCTGTATAAGACAGGTTCTTTTTGTGTTTTCCTTCTATATAAACGCTAAGCTAGCTGTAACACCTCGATCAAACTGAGTTTCGTAAAACAGACTCCAGGTGTTTGCTCATACTTGAAGAGAGTTTATGCTCAGTGTGAAAACTTGTGAATAATCAACTTTTAAGGTTTTTTTAGTCAGAAAATGTATTGAGAGTCTGTAATCATCCACAACAAATCATTCATATCATCCCTTGGGAATGGGAATAATATTTTATGGCTCAAGTGGGCAGACATAACAAATCAAGAAATTATTTGAAAATGAAAGTTCTGGGCAATTGCGAATTTTGTTATAGAATCATTCCTGCTAGAAGGGACCTCAAGGGAACTCTGGTCCAGCCTCTTGCTCAGAGAAGGTCAACTGTGGGATCAGACCAAGTTTCTTAGGACCTTGTCAAATTGTGTTTTAAAAACCTCCAAGATTTTGTACTTCTATTTTAGTTTGCTTTTAAATTCAGAGGACTAAGTAATCAAAACTGATGGTAGCTAAAACGGTGCTTTGCTGTTTTCTGAGAATAGTTTTAATCTTAGTTTTAAAAATTGAGGATTGCACACAGTCAAGCCTGAGATGGAAAAAACTCACAAAAAAGCTGGAAAAGAAATTGAGACTTCCTGCTGCTATTCAATGTATTTTATAGGGTAAATCATGACACATGTTTCACTCCATCTTAATAAATTGATGCTTTCTGGATGCGAACAGGTGCATCTGTTCTACTGCCCCTTTGTGAAACTTTAGTTAGAAAAATTAATCAGGAAGAGTCTGTGACACAGATGAGTCTATGAGAGTCTATGGGACATGCATACATCTAATTGTACAGTCTCCCTTTTCTCTCAAAATGTTCAGATACTGCTGATCATCTTGAGAGAAAAAGAAGATTGTACAGTTAGATGCGTAGAAAAAAAACACAAAATCAAATTGGGACCGTGTCAAGTTCCTGTGTAATGTGAATTTTGTGAACTTTGTGCAGGCATAAGATAGAGTGCAAAATATTTGTAATAATGAAGTAGAGACATTAGTATTCAGATGTCTCATGTTTCAGAATGAGCAAGTAGCAGCCAAATAGAGCCAAAAGAAAGACATGGACCTGTTCGAGCAGGTCCAGAGGAGAGACACACAAGTGATCAGAGGAATGGAACACCTCTCCTATGAAGAAAGGCTGAGAGAGTTGGGGTTGTTCAGCCTGGAGAAGAGAAGGCTCCTGGGAGACCTTATTATAGCCTTTTTGTACTTAAAGGGGATGTATAAGACAGGTGGGGACAATCTTTTTAGCAGGGCCTGATGCAACAGGACAAGGGGTAATGGTTTTAAACTAAACAAGGAGAGATTTAAACTAGTCATTTTTTACAGTGAGGGTGGTGAAACATGGGAACAGGTTTCCCAGAGAGGTAGTGGAGGCCCCATCCCTGGAAACATCAGGTTGGATGGGGCTCTGAGCAACCTCATCTAGTTTAAAGATATCCCTGCTCACTGCACTAATGCTGTTTTGAGAGTATGAGTGTCGATGCTGCTGACGTTATTTCCTATAGGATTAAGCCATTGTGAAGATCTTTTCATGCTGGGGTTAAAATTAGCACTGTCCCCATCAAGGGGACCAGGAAGTCCACCTTCACCAAGACATACTTTACATGGAGTTCTTCCTTGTCACTGGGGGGTTTCCTCTTTAAACACCTCAGTTTTGTCTCTGTTCTAATCTCATTAATGGTGGCATGTAAGTGAATCACTGCTCAGGGTAACAAACCTGAATATGTCAGATTAAATGCACTGACTAGAATGGATAGCAGTAGCAGAATAATTAATACTTCACGCCATAATTTATTTTAGCAAATGGAAATTCTGGAGGGAAGAAGAAATAGATTTTGTTGTTGTTGTTGTTGTTTTAACGAGTCTCTAAGTTTTACTGAGTAATTCCAGGTATTTCAGTATGTGTAGTGTTCATCTACGCAGTTAGGCTGAAACATTCTTTTCATTAATTACATTTTAGGTATTTTGTAAACCCTCCAGGTTGCTAAGAAGCTTTACACATCAATTAGTCTTTGACAACAGTTCACAAGGAGACTTTAAAAAAAGGAGTGAGCTTTTTACACAGGGAGCAAAAGCGTACCTGCTTGTCAGCAGCACAAAGGAGAACTTTGAAGGACTTTTCTTTGTGTTCTGNAATCAGGCAATGTCAGTGGTGGTGCAATACTCCTTTTAGTTGTGGTTGTGCAGAAAGAATAAAGCACTTAAGAGACTTTAGAATGTGTTTTTAAAAAGAAGATGCTATTTTATTGCTGCACCATATCCAGCAGCCTGCCCATTTGATCAGAGCTGCATAGTGAGAGCAATCAGGGGCTCCAGCTCCTCAGCTGCACAAGTCCCCATCCCAGGCAGCTTCTGCTGTCCGTCAGATACAAGCAGAGACTTGCTTTCCAGGGCTTCTGCAACCCTCATGAGCCTTTTAATCAAATTCCGTTGGAATTAATTGATTCTTTGGTTGATTGCTACAATAAATCTGAAGTTTACATTTAATGAGGCCCAGCACAAGGCCCTTTGCAGTGACTGAGCATTGCAAAGAATTAGTTCAGGTAACAGCCATAGCAGGGAGGTGCTTTGATACCCAGCTTAGTTTAGAAAGTTTCCAGGTGTGCCAGACCCACTTGCAATTGCTTCCTCATTATTTGAGTTCCAGCCTGTTTCTGTTCACTGATTTCACCGGCAAGAATGGTAGCGAAGCAGAGAGAATGCATGGTATATTTTCAGATAACTGCATCAAGGAGGATATTAGGAAGCCTTTTAATCATGAGAATAGTGTTAACTGTGTATTGATGTGTGCAGAAATTGCAGCTTGTGCATTACTGGAGGTCTATAAAAGACAGGCAGGCAGATGTTTGTCAAGAACTGAGACTGCCTTAGTAATGGGAATGGACTGGATAGCATCTATGTTCCTGGTTTTCTACAAGTTTATAGACATTTTGGAGCCCTCAGAGCAGAAAATGTCTTTCATTAAGTGTACATGTAGCATGGGGCTCCTTTAAGATTCCTTTAAGCTCTTTCTTTTTTTTATTTTTGGGTTTTTGGTTTTGTTCTTTTTTTTGTTGTTTTGTTACAACAGTGTCACTGCAAGAAGCGCTGCTGCAGGTTGTGGTAACAGGAGAACCCACAGGAGAATCCAAACTCAAAAGAAAAAAAAAGTAGAAGACAACTGCAATTACTCTTCTTGAAAATGGTGACAGCATAGTAGAGATACTGTGGTGATGCATTGGGCTAAATGATCTTTAAAAATGCAGAAAAAGTAAGAGGACGAAATGGCAAAATTTCAATGACCTTTGAGTCAAAGAAAGCAAACCTAAAAATTTTGCATGTGGAGAAAATATTTGAAAGAGGAAAGGCTGACTGTGAACAACTGAGGAGGGAGAAAAAGATCACTTATTTTCTTCAGTTCAAAAGGATCAGGAAGTGTTAAACTCTTCCGACATACCAGAGAAAACCTTGTGAATTTCAGAACAACTTGGGCAAGAATCAAGCATCCAGTGAAATTTGAGGCATCTCTAACCTGAAGGCCTTCAAGGTTATATTAGTCATCCTTCTGTAAGCTTATTACTATTTCATATATTCCCTCTCTTATGAATAATGAGAGGAAACAGTTCATTTTGCCTTTGGCAGTAGTGACTCATTGCAAAAAAAAAACCCCAAATATGACAAGAGGAACCTCTATATTCTTGTCTGGTTTAAGGTACAAGCTGTCAAATACCTCATACTTACTTATGCATTAGTATTTTTTAATTGCACTGGAGTACGTCTCACTTCATTACCACTGAAGTTTCCCAGTGGATTTCATACTTCACAACTGGATATTCAGGGATGAATTCTAAATTGCATCTATTTCAGTTTTAAATTTAACTAACTACACCCTTCAGCCATCAGATACTTTTATTTCTTGCAAAGTTTTGTTTATTTAATGTTCTGTTGAACAGAACAGGCTGATAAATTTTTAACTGTTGACTGAAGAGTTCATGTGAATGTATTTCAGGCAGTGGAGCGTCTATAAGTCATTTGCAAACCATAGGGAGTTCATCATCCCACAAGATATTTATTGCAGTCTTTGGTTTAATTAAGAACTTCTTAAACAGAAGAATAACGAATGGCTAAATTACATATAAACCAAATGTGCTTGCTTATCCGTAAGCCTTTCCCTTTCTCCCTCTCACAGGCACGTGTATAAACAGAAACTATTTCCAAAACACTCAGATGAACAAAATCCAAATCTTGTGAATGTGTGCATACACCAGTGGATACAGGCACACCGTTATTAATTTAGCCAGGCCCAAAACTGTTACTTGTGGATATTGTTTGGCATCACCTCTCTAGATTTTCTCTTTTATTTTATGTTGCTGGAAACAAAATCCAAGGCCTTGCCTGACTTTGCTGGAGCTTACAGCTCAAAAACCTGTTTTAAAGAGTGAGTGATAGCTGGTAGAAATTGTTATGCTGAGGAGATGCTGGAGTGTAGAGAACAGGGACGCTTGGTAAATCAGAATTTAGAGTGTATGTATATGTGGAAATAGGTGCAATGAGCTGAAGCAGGCAGAGGGGACAACAAATTTACAGGAGAAAAAAAGTACAATCTAAAAGACTTGAAAACCTCTGGAGCAATAGAATAAACATGTTCAGCTGTTACTCTTCAGCAATAGTATGTCTGCAGGGACAGATTTCTGTAATCCAGTGGTGTAGCAGGAATTTAATTTATGTGTTATCTTGAAAAAAAAGGTGCTGTTTATTTTTTGTAATACAAAGAATAACTAAGCGTTAATAATTAGCAATAAGTTACATGACAGACTATTTTCATTACATGCTGGTGAATTCTTATTTCATATTTCTTTTTTTTTTTTTTCCATTAGATTGTTATGAGGCACTTAAAGACTACGTGGTAAATTAGTGTTATACTGCAGGACAACATAACAAATTTCTCCACAGGTTTTCTGTCATAATAACATTTCTTTCTAGGAGACTGTGCAGACTCTCTTTCTGGTGTCAAGAAATACTTAAATTGCAATGTATTTTATTGAAATTGGAATCTTAGCAGGGATATACTATACTACATTGCAGAATAACACACTTTCCTTTACAAGTAACACACTGGAAGGAGATGTAAGCCAGAGAGGAAATACTGAAATTAATCACTTTTATCTGCTGTGAATATTCTTGGAGTTTTATGCTTGTTCTTTGCTAGCTCCTCATTCAACTGCCCTTCAGCCTGATGAGTGTGCTTTAAAAGAGAGATACCTCTGCCTGGCTGCTTCACCTCTGCAACCAAAACTGACCACCCAGAACCTTCTTTTTCCACCCTTCTGACCTATAGAGACCAGCTGCATCTTTACTGTTCCTCTAGTTCTTTCTCTATCTCATCAGTAATTTTCCAGAGCAACTCATCCTCCTAATACAAATGTTTCCAATATCCACAGATCACAGATCATACCCAGTTATGATTACAGGAACACTAAGTGGAAAGCTGATTTTACTCCTGGCTAGGGTTTGACTTTTACCTTTGACACTGTGGGGCTGCATATCGACAGGAAGGAAAAGTAGTTTGAAATCATTAGAAGCATTGGGGAAGCGATTGATAGAGATCTTCAAATCACATGGTTGTAGTAGAAAATGTGTAACTCCCTAATGAAATGAAAAGTAACTGCTCAGAGAGGTTGTGGAGTCTCCTTCTCTCGAGGCATTCAAAACCCACATGGAGGTGTTCCTGCATGACCTAATCTAGGTGATCCTGCTCTGGCAGAGAGGTTGAGTTAGATGATCTTTTGAGGTCCCTTCCAAACCCTAACATTCTGTGATTCTGTGAATTGCTGCTATGGTTTCCTAGTAAAAAGAAAGGATTTAAATGAGGCTCATTTAGAAATGGGAGGAACCTCTTTTTCATCTTGTCAGACCTGCATAGAGTCCACGAGGACTGCAGGGATTTTTCCTCTCTTTTACTTCTGCCATGGGAGAAACTTTTGTTATTCCAAAATGGGATACAAAGGCATCATTCTCTTACAATAATTTTGCAGCAAGACTGAGGCAATAATAGTAATAAACTGGAAGATGTTTTGCAGCTCTCTGGCAGAGCAGCAGCGTAGAATATGTCGTTTTTGCAGGGTCTGATAAATGTCGCTGTGCAGTTTGAAAGTTTTGTCCAGTTATGAAAAAAATGTTTGATATTTTACAAAGTTGCAATAGAAAATGGATAAACTTTGTTTTTATTTTACTTTTATACTAGTTAAAATGTCTTGCAAAATAACTCAGTTGGATCTGTGATCCTTCCCGCAATCCAGATGGAGCTCAATATCACCTGGGATACAGGTGCTACAAGTCTTGTAGCCTTAGTTCAAATTGCTTACTAGTACTATGCAAAGACCTGTATGTTTGTTTATTTTCCCCTTTTCAGACACTAATTTATTTCTATCTGTGAAGCAATAATTCTGAGTCATGATGTTTGTTACTGGAGGCTCTCCTGCACTTCTGCTCTGTTTCTTCCTTATTTTTACACTTGAGTTTTTCTTTCTTGTGCATCAAGATTCAGTTACCCAGCAAGACTGCCTTTTGGTTTTCCTTTTTTCCTTACTGTGTAATAATAGCCCGTGACTTTTTCTATTATGCAGTACAAGAATTTCAATAATGGAGATGTGCACAGAATACATAAATTCCTTCAGCCAAGCTATTTTAAGCTTTTGCAAATACATCTGATATTTAAAGTAACTACAGTGCACCTGTGTTAAAGGAAGTGGGCAAAGTTCCCCTCAAAGATGAGAAAATGAAATGTAGGCTATCGGAAGGCTAGGTACGAGAAAAAATGCTCTTAATTAGAAGCAGCCCACTTCAGGTATAAAATAGAAGTAACTCCTGAATTTTTTTTATGAGGAGGTAGTGAATATGTGAGGGTTGGGGTTGAAATTGCAGTTCATGTCTGAAAATGTCTCTATTTTTTACTTAGGAAATATGTTTCATACATTATATTTTAGTGCTCTGTCCTTCATTGTTCTACACCTTCAACAGAACCTTAAATTATGTCTGAAACTGAAAAAGGACAAAGAGTAAAGGACACAAACTCTCATCCATTTGTTTCAGAGGGTTATATTAACTTGAAGTCAAATATCTACATGAATAACTTTTGCTGCTGATCTTTTTAGTAAGACATCAAAGAATTATCATTAACCTCAGCACTTCAAAATCCAATTTGATTCCCATCTCATGACTCTAATCTTCATGGCAACTTCCAAATGCAGGCACCCATTGCCAGTGCCAAGAGGCTGTGATATTGAGAATTTAGAATCACATTTTGGCATATCCTGGGAAGAGACAAAAGTTCTGTTTTAAAAATATTAATTTGTTAAGCTTACTAAATCTGATTCAGAATTTGTTCATTTGCTCATTTGTTCCACTGTATCTGCCCTGTAATCTCGATTTTCTTGTTTCCAGTACCACAATACTGCTTAGAATGTAACATTTGCTACAGAATGAAGTTAGTAAGCAGCCATTGTTAAATAGCACGTGATGATATCATACTTTACTTTTATATTTTTCCAGACTACAGTGTTCACAGCACGTAAGCTATTAGCAGAAAGACTATTCTCAGCTAGTAGACTTTAGAAGTGGCAAATTGTTTTGTTTTTTTAAAAAAAAACAACCCAGAAATCTGATTATTTCGATGTCAGGTTTTTTTGTTTCAGTTCACTTATTAGCTTGAAAAAAATGAGCTCTTTTGTTCATTCATTCTGGGCATTTTCAGTCTATTTATAATGGTAAAAATTAAGTATTCTTCACCCCTTTATTTAAAGGAAGGTGGAGGAAATGCCTGTACATTCTGCCTAATGTGTTTAGCAGCCCTACACAAGTGGGGAATATGTTTATTAATCTTTTTGTTTAAGAAAAGGTGGCTGGGCTGCACCTACTTAGTCACACACATCACTTATGCAGCTACATCTCATCCTCAAAGTCAGATTTGATTGCTTGCCACGCCTGGGATCAGACCTGGGGGAATTGCCTGAGTCCTTCAACTTTGATTCTTTTTTGTGGTAGTTGCATGTATGCTTTAGATGAATCGTTCCTGGTTTTCCTTTTTNTTTAGTAATTTTTTCTTGTTTTTTTTTTTTTTTTTTTTTTTTTTTTTTTTTTACAAATACATGAAAATACATGCAGAAAAGAAGATAAAAAATGAGTAATTCAAGATTCAGCTGTCAAGACATTTTCAGAAATGCTGTGTCTTAAATAGCCTCCTTAGAAAGCTGATATGAAAATAGAAGGTGATGTGTTTCAAAGTTTATGCTTAACTTTTAAATATCCCATATAGCAATAGCCCTCACCAGCCTTGGAAGATCCAATGTAAATCCTGCTTTAGAGAGATTTTATTAGCCTACTGACTAACTAGGAAGAGGCTGTAGGTATCCAAGGTGCTTTCCTTGGGAGATTGCATTGGTAAATGTGTCAGCTTCTTCTCTTGTTCTCCCTTATGCACTGGGAGGGCAGGTGACCTTCAATAACCTGCAGAAAGCCTGGCCTTTCGAGGAACTTTGCCAGTGCATCTGACTTTGACTCTGAGCAAATATCTATGAGCCTATCAAGAGACAAGAGCCGTTGTTCTTTAGGAAACCACCTGAAACTTTGGACAACTGAACCTTGGATGTTCCTGCAGGAGGGCGTACTGAAGAAATGTTAGAGGAAAACAGTTATGAAGCACAGACTGTTGTAGTGCTTTGTTGTCTTCTAACCTTGTATGGAAAAGGCTGTCTTCAAGTAGGGCTAAAAAAATGTGTTCCTAGCTCTGGCAAGCCTGTTTGGTGTTGCAGGAGGAGAAGCACCTTGGTGAAGGTGGCAGCTTGTTCTGAACCTGAGCAATATGTGCAGGCAGTCTGAAGAGATGCCTGAGTGGATGTGGCAGAGGGGTAAGAATGGGGCTGGTGCTGTGCCTCCTGCATGGCCAGTTGATGCTGCTGATATTGGGAGCTGAGTGTAAGAAGTAATTCGTCATTACATAGGAAAGCTGAGAAGTAACAGAAATCACATAGTTTCTTTGAATTTTTTCAGTATTTAGCTAGAATTACCATTCAGAATTGTCTTGCTTTTGCTTTTTCTCTCACTCTTCCCTTCTTCTTTTTACCCTCCCCTCCATCTGTTTGGATACAGTATTTTATATTGAGTCAAACTATCCTTCAAGTGGAGAGAAGTATTCAGTTTTTGAACACTGAGCCTTCTATCCCGTGTATTTAGTGAAATAATTTCACCAAGTGTAGAAAAATATTTACCTTTTCAAAGTTTCTCCGATATTATTCTCATATGATTGAGAATGCACATGTCAGTAAAGGATCTTCAGATCATTGCCATTGGGCCAAATGCACAGAATTGCAGAGTATCTGTGCTTTGCCACCAAAGACTTTAATTGAAATCTTCCTCAGATTTTTACTTCCAGATCAAGACAAGCAAAACTCTAGGGTTTTAGTTCTAGGGTGGCAGCTGCACAGTCTCTACAGATGTCTTGAGTGTAGCAAGTTGGAGGGAGTAAAACAACAAAGATAGACTATGGATTTGGAGATTACAGATGTCAAAGAGAAAATGAGAGAAACAGGCTTTGTAGAAGTAATATAAATAATATATAAGATAAATAAAAGAAAATATACTAATCTAACGGAAAAAAAAAAGACATTTTCCTGACAGATCTGTCTATCAGTACCTTTTCTGTAGCAGCCATCATTCAATAATTCAGCATTTACCATTTTCCCAGCATATTATCTTACCTTCTGGATCCCTTGATGAGCACATCAGATGTGCTGTGACCAATCTATTAATTGTTCCACCTCTCAGATCTCTCCTCTAGCACCAGGCTCTTCAGAATACTTCAGAAGCCTATAAAAATGAAGTAAACATCTAGTCTGAGCTGTATCCCATCCATGTCCCACTAAGGGTTTCTACTGAGTTAGAATTCAGGATTTTCCTTCTACTTTACCTTTTACTTCTGCTACATCGTTTACCAGTGTGCGGTGCAGACAGAAAGTTTTGCGCTTATAATGAGTAATTTAATTCACATGTGACATTTTTCTGTGCCAAAAGCAGGTTTGTGTGATACAAGTTGAACTCTGAGCGAGTTGTGAGAAGCTTATGACTATGAATGTTTGTCTTCCCAGTCTATGTAAAATAATAACCAGCTTTAAGGAAATATTATGACTGAGGAGTAGCTGGTGAGAAAAGGGCATTTTGTGATCACCCTATAGTGTTCCTGTCTGGGAATCAGGGCTCCATTGTGCTAATCCTTCTGAACACAAGAAGTACAAAGTCTTAGTGTCTTCCCACAATCCGTTTTGTAGGATTTATAAGAAAATTTATTTTTTAGCTTATTCTCTGTGGAACTTTAGTTGAAGGTCCTTGGGGGCTAATTCTAAAGGGATCTGCATAAATTAAGGAAGGCAAATTTATTACCAAAAAATGTAAATGCATTATGTAAAATAATTGCAAATAAAACGAGCATCCCTGAGAGTGTTCAGTTCAGTTAATATTCAGTTAATCAGAAAATATTTAAGGAGACGTGAATCAAAGAAGATAATAAACTCTAATAGATAGCAAAGAAATAAATGGGAATAAAATAGGTGGAACAAAGTTGTGGCTACACAACCAAGAGACGAGGTAACTTGGGGCAGTTCATACTAGACATTAATAGTTCATTTTCATCACAGAGACAATTTAGTTCAATGAAGATTTTAAAAAGGGAAAAACATGAGCCCAGATTGGAGCTCTGCCATTCAGCTGAACAACGATTTCAAATGCAGAAGATCCAGATGCAAAATTTGAATTCTTAACATGACAGGATGATTTATGAGGCAATGTAAAATTATTTTTTTCCTGTCTACTAGATCCATTTGCCTCTGCCCCTGTAATAAGCTTGAAAGTTGTGTCTCTTCCCATCTTGGAATAGTTCCCCTCCTCATCACCTGTGCTCTTTGGCTTGTGATTGTCAGGTTGCTCAGGAGTTGGTGCTTCTAGGATTTAACAAAACAATATTGATGATCTCAAGAGTCCACAGGCAATATCAGAGGATACACTTTACAGCTTTTCCTGTTACAGACAGGAATCAAAGGGCTGGACTAAGTAATGAATTATCCACAGAAAACGTTGTCAGTAGGTAGGCTGGCAATCAGCCGTGGTATTAGAAAGCAGCTGCAGTAAAAGGGTTATTTCTTTTTTTCTTTCTTGTTCCGCACATTAATTAATGTTCTTCTCTGTGTCATATCTGATGTATACTGAGAAAGTGAAACATAAAAATAGTCCTAGAAATTTGGTACAGCCTCAGCCCCCAAAGCAGGGAGCTTAACCAACCCGCAGTGCAGGACTGGTATAATTAACGATGAAGGGAGTGTATTAGAAAAATGTGGAAAGTCAGGGTTACCTCGTTGTCTAGCTCTGTTTTATTGTTTTGGATACATAACCTTTCATGTCAAAATAATTTTCTCTGGGTAACCTCTGCCTTCCAACACCCAGGATGATGGGTATGGGGTCCAGGTCTCCTCATATTCACTGTTCATGACATCATACAAGGCACCATGGAAAAATGACCATGTTTTTGGAGCTAGAGACACACCTTTTGTTTTAATTCAGCTTTGTTAATTAATAAAAAAAAAAAGAAAAAGGATTTATTGGACATTTGTCTTCAGGACCCAAGAGTGAGGTAAATCAATAGAGAGGGAAAGGAGGTTTCCTCAAAGCCTGGCAATGGCTTCACTAGAGCCACGATACCAAACCTCTTCCTAGTTTAGCAAAGCACAGCTGACAATATTGTAATCATCAAATGATTTTCAAAACTCTTCTATTGACATCTAACTGAAAGCTAATAAAAAATCTAATAATCCCCAGGCAGCAAATACTTACATTTCAGTGAAGTGCAATTTCTACTAGTTGATTGAAGCTTTTATAGATTATAGATTATAGATTAATTTATGTGCATCTATACTCTTTTTTTTTTTTTTTTTCAGCTAAAACATTCAAGTATGGCCTGTACTTCCTTTGCAGTTCATTCTTATACTAGTTTCTAACTTGAAAGAAGTGCATTTTATGGATTTTTTTTTTTTCTGCTTTCAGCTCCCATAACCTTAAAAATTATATAAATGTCTGCTGTTTGTTGTTTTTTTCCCTTGTTTATTTTGCAAATCTCAAAGCCTGTAAGTGCTGTGCTGCAGACACTCCTGGCTGTGGCAGGTTCCCCACGTGTCGTGTACAGGTGCAGTAATGCAAAAGCACGCCTCGGTTTTTTGTACCTAGAAATTGCGAGGCAGTTTGCAGAACAAGCCGGTGAAACATCTGCCTCATTTCCAGAAATACCACGGCAGCACAAGGCTCGGTGAAACCGTGCACGCAGCAGGAGCCCTGCTGCCACCTGCTCTTCTCACACCAGTGGTGCCTAAACTCAGTCTGGTGTCTCCCGGCGTCGCCCAGGTTGCAGATCCATGTGCCGCTGCCAGGAACCTGCTTTCCCACCCATGGGCCAGAGGCAGCGCTGGAAGAACTAACAATTCACACTTTTTTATGAACTTCTAAGCACTCTGACTTGCAGTGAATGCCAGCACTTACCGGACTTGGTTAAAAACTATGCATTTTTTCTCTTAAAACATTCCTGATGTTGCTTTTCTTCTGAATTTTGTCCCTTTTGTAATGACCATCTCCTTTGTTTTCTATTTGCAGAGTGGTTTACAGACCTACTGCTTCCTAGTGTTTGCTGCCATCTGCTTTGCGGGAGCTACCTACCTGTTTTTTGTCCTGCCTGAAACAAAAAATAAGACATTTCAGGAGATCAGCCAGGCATTTGCCAAAAGGAATAAAGTATCTTTAGAAATGCAAGAAATGAGCCACTACCCAGGGGAGAGGAAATCGAGTGCAGAACAAGAATCAAACTTCACATCTTCAGTGGACAATGGGGAAACCAAAAAAGGGATTGTGTAAACCCAAGGTACCTTTCAGGGGGGACAGGGGGAAACATGCTCTTTTCGTTCGGTACATTTATAGCAGTGCATGACTTGTATTTTTTAATGTGACAGCATGAACTGCTTCCCCCTTGAATGCATTTTAGGTAAGTACGGGTGAATTCATTAGGAGCTAATTGAGGAAACTGGAGGTTGGTGTAGAGGCAGCTGATTAAATAAATAAGAGCCAGAGTTTTCTTGGGCTGGAGTGAAAGAGATGATGTGGTGAATGGGGTGGGGAATATAGACTCCGAGAAATGGAGTGGTGATGGGGAGCCAGGGTTGAGAGCAGCAGCCCTGTGCGCTCAGGGGGAGGTGTGTGTACTGTCCCCAGGGAGGAGGAGACAGGGAAAAGGGAAGAGATCCCACCAGAAGTCTGCCAAGAATCAATGCAAGTGAACCTGAAATGATACGGGCTTACATTTCTCCGCATTTCCCAATACGTCGTTCAAGTTGCACGTGAGGATTAAGGACTTGAAAGAAGACTTCTGACACTCCCCTGGCCTCCCATTCCTTTTCCAGCTATTCTGACTTTCATTTGTTTTGCCTGAACATCTCTCACTTTCCCACAAACGGGGAGCTCTGGGTCCTGATGAGTTTCTTTGCCTCTCTTGCAAATCCTGATCGACTGGTAATAGAGTTACCTCTAGTTTCCGGGTTTGCTGGCACTGCATTTCCATGTAAATATATAATATATATATTTAATTCTATTTTTAAAGAATAGCTGTAGAAGCTTTAATATGAAATGAGAACTAAATCTCATGGTGAAGTGAGAGAAGTGATGGCACGTATAGGGTGTAGTAAGTCTTAGGAGCCAGAATTTCCATGAGACCTAATAAATGCCATTTCTTAACACTCAGATCTCTTCCCAAGGAGTTTGGGTGCCTATTTCTTATTTAGACACTAATTTTCATTTGGGCATTAGATCCTGAAGCTCCAGCCCTAGTTCACACTAATGTTTTGAAGCTATTTAATGCTTTTTAAAACTGTCCTCAGAGTCTGCTTCATTTCATGATAGATGAAGCAGGCTGTCGGTGGTTAGGGGATCCATTCCCTTCCACGTGGTATTTTTTTTAATGACTATCATCTTTCCAGTTTGTAGTTTTGATAATAGTTTTTCTTAATCCTTCTAGGTACCTGGATGCTGAGGGGGTATTAAGCTCTTTTAATTTAAGTAGTTAGCTGTTTTATATAAAAAGAAAAAAAGTCTTAGAGCTGCTCTCAGTTAGACTGAGGCACAAGAAGCAAGTGCAGCGTGTAGGCAGAGCCAGCTGCTTCCAGAAGTTATATTTATTAATCAGAAGTTCATACATTTGTAGCTTTAAAAAAAAAAATAAAAATTGTATATATATTCATATGTACACATACACAATGGAGAATTGTTTTTCAGTATTTGGTGTTTTTTTTCGGATTTCCCCAAGTGATAAGTTGTTTATTGTTTTGTTCTACACTGTAAATTACACTGTAAATTAAAATCAGAGATCCTAGTGTTCAGCTGTTACTACTGTGGTTTAGTTATATGCGGTGTATTTACTGCACACATTGTAAACTGACCTAATAGGGCAATTTCATTACTGGGAAATAGAAGAAAAATTGATCTGAGCCTTTATGCCAGAATTTATGCTCTTTTACTGGGACAGAGGTAGAGTCACGTAAGAAAATGAAAATATATATGAGCAAGAGAATTAAGAATGAAAAGTCAGGTTTGTATTGGTGCTACTGTTAAGAAACAGAGTGAATGAGGATTATATCAGCTGATAATCATAGAGGGAAGCTAATCAAACACTATGGATAAAACTGAAGAAAAATATTTTCTAATAACTGTTTGTAAAGTACAAATGACCATGTCATCTCTCAGTGGGTTTAGTTGCCTATACCATGTGTTACGTGAGGCTTGCTAAATGAAGGGTTATGTAAAAAATTAGTTTGAATGCCACCCCTCCAGATGATTTCAGGAAGAAATTCTTCGTCTTCTACCTGCAGGGCAAGACTGGCAAATTCAGACCCTCTCATTTAGATTGAGAATTACCTGACTTTGCAGTTGGAGCTACTCACATGGTATGATGTGATCTGACTTCAGTCAAGATGGCAAGATTGCAAACCATTATTGTTATTAAGCACTTAGTGCTGTTCATTAATATACATTATAGACATTACTTGTTGATATTGTGGCATTGGAGAACTTCAATAAAATCTGAGGCTGGCCTGATAGAGTAGTTGTATTGGACTTCTGCAACAAGATAAAATCATCTTACTGTTTTTACATTTGCATTAGGAGCCCAGCTCTGAATGCATTTTTAAAGAGATGGCTCAATAGGCTTTCCTGTCAAAACCCAGAAGTTTGTACAGCATTAACAACAGGGGTTGTGTTTTTCTCTTCTGTAACCCCATTTACCCATCTCGTGCCCTAGGTGAGACAGACAGACACTTTCTGTGCAGCTGCAAAGAGAGCAGTGGGACAGCGGGTGGATGTCTCACCAGCAATTTGCTGCGGCCCATGATACAGGTCAAAAGCAATTTCAGTCTCCAGATGTGTGTAGTTGTGTGTAGTTGCTTTGCTCCCTAGTCAGGGAAGTTGTCTGCAGTCTCCTCTGTCTTGGATTGTGGAAGCTTCTGAGGAAACTTCAGATGTGCCAGTACTGTGTTAACTTTCTCATCTCTGACCATAACGAGAGTTTTGTGTTGTTCTTGCAACTCGTTCCATAATGATTTTTTTTCCCCATTGTTATGCTGCTATAGCTTCTCCAGCAATGAGAGGACAAAATGGAAAATACCAGCAACTGATCATTTCGTTTCTCATGTTGAGTGTGTCAAATTGTCTCCAGCCCATGTGTTTGTCAGTGATCATTGTGTGGATCTCTTTTCCTGTGGGAAAAGACTTTGGGGTGAGGTGGCGTTTGTACAAGAACCACAAGTGGGTTTCGTGTGCGTCATCAACTATGTCCGTGCACAGTGATTGCAAAATAAACCTTTGGAATGAACTTAAAATGATGCAGTTCTTGTTCTCGGTAAATCTGAATCTCTACAGCTGTACAAGTTTCATTGTGCAGTTCCCTGAGCTTTTGTATGTCCTAATACAAGACTGTGAAGTCCTACGTGTGGATGACCTGAGTCATGTGAACTTTACAGTTTTGTGGTTGGGAGTTACGGGGAAGAAAACCACCCCTGAAACTGGACATTTTTTTGAGCCTTATTTACCTTTTGCTTCTCAAATAAGATTCCAAACTTCATTCTATCATACGTTTGTATTGGGCTTTAGAAATAAAATTACAGACATCAGTGAGAGGCAAATTATTAAAACTTACTACTGGTAGTAATAACTGTGTATAAAAATTGTTGAATTTGGTGAGGCTTTTTTGCAGAAAGTTGTCATTTGCAATGGATGACTGAGTTGCGATAGCTCTCCTTTTTCATAAGAAATTCAGTCAAGTAACTATTTTTGCTACAAAGATATGCAAAACCTGATCTCTGAAATGTGTGTAAGAAATTCAATTTCATACTTCAGGTTCTGAAGCCAATTTTTACTCCACAGGGATCTGCTCTCTAGTGGGGGAAGATGTGAGTAGTTCAGCCATATGGGACAATTCTCATCTTCAGAGTAAAATGAAAAAAAAAAAGAAAAAAAAAAGAAAAAATCCACACCAAAAACAGAGCTTTGAAATCTGCTTTCTTCTGTTTTGCTATTTTTATGTGCTTCTCCATACAGAAATCACCATGTAAACTATTAGGGCTCCCATCACCTCACACAGCAGGAAGAACTAATCTGAGTCAAGCATTCTTGGGAAATGCCTGCAGTCTTTTCCTTTCAGTCTGACTCCAGAACTCCAGAGTTCAGATACAAGCCAAAAACCTGAATTACATAGACCCAAACTAATAAGCAGGTTTGTTAATTCAAATATTCAAACTGTTTAAAAAAATTCGTGTTTGGGGCCAAACTTAATTCTCTCTGCATGTGATTTTATTTGAGAGTGAGCCCTGTGAAAAGGTAGATTTCATGGCCAAAGCTTGATACTTGGACGCCTAATCAAGTTATCACAGTTCAATAAGCAATCATGCATAACCTGAGGAGTCACTACAATCCTCTTCCTTGTAAGCTTTTTTCATGATCTAATCGAAACTGTTTCTTAAGATGTTCCCACTAAAGCTGTGCTACTGTCAAATTCTTTTAAACCTAGGATTTTGATTTTTAAAAAGCAAAGAAAAGCTTTCAGGAGACTTTTATCCTGTGATTAGTGAAGTCAACAAAAATCTCCTCCAGGGGCTTCGACTATAGAATGTACCCAAGAAAGGCATGGTGTACAGCCAGGACTTCTAAGCTTGGGAAACCCTACACATTTTAATTTCATTTAGATTGTAAATTGCCTTGCTTTCTCAGTCTAGAAAAACAATATAATTATACAGATGCTGCAAAAGCACTGATCTGATGTTTTTCTTCTGAGTTTAGGGGTGGTTTGGTTGGTTAGTGATTTGTTGGGGTTCTTTTAGATAGTAGTCTGGTTCATATGCCAAACAGGAGTACCAAGCTCGAGACTGATGGAGTTGCTGGTTGTCTGAAGATAATTCCCAAATGGTAAAAAGCGAAATATAACTCCGCCACACCCTGCAACACAACACATTAAGAGCATGATCATGTAAGGGTAGGAGATAATTTCTCTGCTGCTATGAAAGTTGCCACACAGACACACTGATTTTTGTTTCATTTTCGCTTGTTTCATTTAAAAAAAAGTCAGTGAAGCGAAATGCAATGCTCGCTTCTGCATTTGTTCCACCTCTTGTTTCTGACTTGTTCCATCCAATTTTATAAATATTTTTACAGTTCACATTTGAAAATAGGAAAGCAATAGTTACATAGGAAAAGAAAACATGCCAAAGATTATAAAAATGATATAGTTTTCTCTAGAGGCTGATATCTTCAAAGATAAGTTTAAGAGTTAATAACTTAAATCAAAATTTCGTATTTTGGGGTTTCATTGATTTAAAAATCTACAGACTGTATATATGTTTATGTATACAGAAAGAGACTTCTATGTTATCCTGTGGAAAAAGTTCCATCACCTTTAATTCACATACATAAAAGAAACTGGGCCATTTGGATATTATGTCAAGTTATGAACTAGACTCTGATGGTGCTCAGATACTTGCACTAACAAACTTAGCTAAAGTTTGTTTGATTTAGCTTTGGAAAAGTTGTCCAGTAAGGCTGTCTCTTTCAGGCCAAGCTTAGATTTTTCTTTTTGCACTTTTCTAAATTGCTAGATGGAGACTACTGTGCTAATATATAGAGAGATATACAAGTTACTTAAATTTTATATATAGAAAAATTATTTATATTTATGCATGTGCATTACACATTAAAATACATACCATGTTGATACATAGATAGTAGTATATATAGTTTACTTTCCTCAAAGGAAAAGGAATGGAGTTTTTTCTAAATTCTATGAAACTATATTTTTGTAAACAAATGTGAGGTAAATAGCTAATTAAAGAAATTATATGTTGCTTTAACAGAACACTGCAATAAGCCAAAGATAGCCAATATATATTTCGTCACTGACTGGCTGAAGCCTTATCTTCTTAACTAACTGATACACTCACTGAGCTGTGATGCTGATCATCTGGATAACTAAGTCAACAAGAGATTGTCACGTGCTTGTTGAACAGCACAGGAATCACCTTGACACAGAGCTGGGGAAAATCCTACATAGGATAGCTCCAGTTCTGGACATTGATGCTAAAATAATTGCCAACATGTAGTAAGAGAACCAATTGCCTTTTGTCAAATAGGCTTCAAGAGGAATCTATGAATAGAAGAGTGATCCTTAATGGTAACTTTTGGGTTTTCTTTTGAGACATCAAAGGAAACCATTAAAATTCTTTTCATCCAATGAGAGAACAAATTTGTATTGAAGATCCTCAAGAAGCAGGATGTATTAGCATAGCACTCAGTCTGGGCTAAGCCAAATATATTCTTCCAATATCTAGTGAAACTCAGATGTATTTTGTACACCAGAATCTCTCAACCTTTTGGTGAAGAGGTCTTATTGTCACCTTCTCCCTTCCTTTCCTTCTCCAGTCTTTCCTTCCCCCACCACAGGCTGTGCTTTGCCTCTCATGCTGGCAAGCTCCAGAATGAGGTGGACCACAACATCATTAGAAACATTTTAATCAACTGAGAAAATGTTGACGAACATTTTCATCAACACTGATGAATGAAAAAGTATTAAGAGGCAGAAAGGGTGTTGATCTCTCAGTGGATGAAAAGATGATGCTGTGCAACCCGTGGCCCTCTTGCAGACAGGTGTGGTTTCAATATTAAATTTTGTGGAGACTGTAGAGAAGGCATGAATGCTGCAACCACACGGAAGGTGGAAGAGATCTGGAGTTTGTGATCGAGCAGCTGCCAACAGAGGAAATCCATGTCTGAGAACTCATCCAAGTGGCTTAGACACGGCTGCTGTTGATTTAATTAGTATAGAACACATAGGAAGGCATCTCAGCTATCACTCTCAGCTAATGATAAAAGTACTGGTCACTTTGCAACAGTAATCAAAGACAACAAAGGGCCAAAGGGATAAAGGACATCACAAGCAAAATGTATTATTAGAATTTTGATCCCTCTCTCTAAAACGAGGCATAGGAGGAGGCAGGTGATAATTATTTGAAGTTTTCTAATGGAAATGAGAATTAAGAAGAAACATAGCTGAGGGAAATGGGACATAAGATAGATAGATGGCTTGTTTTACAGGACATGACATGGGACTTATTCAATGAGCAATTAAAAAATTTAAAAGTAACAAAAATTCAGAAAGGCATGTTTAAAGCTGTAGAATTCATTGGCACAAATTAGCATCAATGAATTTTTATAGGATTAGCCATTCGAATTTATGAGAACTTTAAAATTTAAATTAGGCAACAGAAATACAAAAAGGAAAAGCTACAGCTAATAGGAGACAAGAAATTTCTCTAAGGAGCTGAGTAGCCTTTAATTGGCCATTAGATCATTCTTTCACCTTCTTTTGAGATATATCTGGATCATTGCTTAGACATGCTGTCATAATTCTTACAGGTTGTAGTAAGCACTATGAGCTGACCCAGAATACAATAAAAGTGGGGAAATCCCAGAAATACCCAATAAGCAAATAAATCAGACTCTCTCACAGCTGTTTCACAAAACAAGCAAACAAACAACAAACCCACAACAGAAAACAACAACCCAACCCCCCCCAGTGTTTTCACTATAGAAGGAAGCTTTTCAGATGAAAATTGGGATGTTATGCCTAGTGATAATCATTATGAATTTCTGAGGTGCACTTTCTTTGCTCATTTAAGAGCTTTGCTACATTTTATTAACTCAATTTTGAAAAGCTAGTACTTGGTACAGGTTTCAGACACTTCTGATTGCTCACAGCCTTGGCTAATAAGCATTAGAAACAAGTGTCAGTAAGACAGAAAAAAAAATGGTAATGATTCATCAATAGTAGGAGGAGAATCAGAATATCTGGTAAGCTTGTGCATTTTCCATGAACTAGGACATCTGGCTTTGATTATTTAAAGTTTGAAAAGCCTAATGTATAGGTATCTTATATATTCCCAAACTAATTGCTTTGCAGTCCAAACTAAGGACTTGAAGAAATGGAGTCCAAAGGCAGTGGGATGCGGGATGCAGGTGGTGCTGAAGAGATGATCACTGGAATGTGAAATCATTCACAGCTCTAAGACTTTTTTTTTTTTTTAATTTAGAAGTGGCAGAAAGTTGTAACACATCATACGTGCTTTCACTGTCATTAAGCTACTCAAGACTACTTCAAAAATAAGATTTTGAAGGCAAAGACTTTTTTTTTTTCTTTCAAATGACAGTTATTGACAATACTTTCTTCTCTACACAGTATTAGAACACAGATGCTTATTTGATGGCCGCTGTTGACCAATTAAACCATGAACAGCTCCACCAGACCAACAGTAGCACGCTCTTTCCTACCCCATATAACCTTTTAGGTTGCTCCTACTACATGATAAAAAAAAGTGACAAAAGAGTCAAATACAAAAGCCTGGTCTTCCAGGCTGTAGTTCCTGGAGAGACTTTTTTTACCATTAAATATTTCAGATGGGCTCTGAGCTAGATAATGGTGAGCATTATCCAGAAGGCAGCTAAGTGGTATTTTACTCTTCCTTTCTATTGCAGGTCAGGATTTCACTCAAAATTTTTACACAGCATTGAATATTCACATAAATGCTTGGGGCAGTGTGAAAGTGATTGATTACCAAGATAAATGAGGGCTAGTCAGCAGGTTAAAAATTAGCAGGACTGAATTCTTGTTCAGTAAACAGAAGAAACAGCAGCTATTACCAATCTCCCCCTTCCGTGGTCCTATAGATTTGTTATGGAACTAACCAGAATGTTACTGCTACCACCTAAGAAGAATGAAATTAAAACCACCTCTACAATTTGCTTTCTGCTTTGAGAAACCTCTCTGTGGGAATTAGTCCAAGGAACAGATTTGCCCTGGGCATTTATCTGTAATATTTCCTCTGACCTACATACACAACTTGACCAGCTCACAATCTGCCCTTCTTACAACTGATTGGGTTGGACTGAGCTCCTACACACTGTCGCTGCTGGCAGCAGGTCTGAGGTCCAGTCCTTCTCTGGCTGAAGTGCTTGTTTTAGTCCTTTAATAGCTACTTAAAGGACAAATACCTTACACCTTGCCAAGAGGATACATGATAAATTCTTAGTCTCTCTATGACCTTTTGTGCTTCATATTTACAAAACTCAAGAGTTGCTTTAGTCTGTAAAGTAGTCCTCTCAAGGACTTGTCAGTATTATGTCGAGGACTTAATATTGGGTTAATGATTACACTTGATGATCTTAAGAGCCTTTTCCAATCTAGGCAATTTGGTGATTCTGTGATTCTGTGTTTTTTGGAGGTCTCTTCATTGGTATATGCATCTTTCATAGCAAAAGAGCTCTAGCTCTTGCTTCTTTCTAAGCTGCAGACACCTGGGAGATCAGATTCTCTTGCATTATAAAACCAAAGCATTACTTTGCATTGTATTTATTTAATAACTCACCAAATAACACCTTCAAAACCCCTTTCAGAGTCTGTATTTTCTCTCAGCTGGATTTACCTGGGAGCTAAATGAGAACAAGGACAAAGCAGCACAAGAACAAATGTCATAAAGGTCCGTGAAGGTGCTAAGGCTGGAAGAGTTCCTTTTCCTCCAGCTGCCCATATCCTGGAAGGAGCCAGCTCACCTCTTACCTGCAGGGAAACTTTAGGGGCTGCAAAGCTCCTACCACATGTCAGGAGAAGGAGCAGCACTACTCTACCTCGCTGAACTTTGCTTATGTTTTCAACAGCTTCTCAGACAAAAACCAAACTGTGAAGGGAATGTGAGAAGCAGAAACAGCAGCTAAATGCCAAGCTCTGATCAGCCAGGTTCTGCCAGCTGACTCTATGACCTAAGGTGCATCCTTAGCACATCAGACTTCACACATAGCATAGACATCTATAAACTTTTCTAGCTCAAGGGAGAAAAAAAAAAAAAGATCACTGCTTTAAAATAAAGAGATTTGTAATGGTCAAAAGTTTGCTTATCTTCAGGAGTGATAGTCCAGTGACAATGACACAGCAATCACATAGCAGTTTGGTTAGATCTCACTCCATTTGGTGGAGCAAACACAGCTCTTGTCACTGTAGTGACTAATGGTACTGCATCAGATGTATCCTGAAGCAAAACAGAAGGCAAAACATGCATTAGACAGCTAGCTAGTAGTCAGTTATTCCTTGTATACATTCAGTAGAGTATGAAGTATGGTCATAAATTTTAAATGCCTTCTGTTGATATGATGGCAACTGCTTTTTTTTTAATAGTTATTTTCAGATAATTGCTGTCTCCAGATGTTTCTTCTACAATACATTCCAATAACAGTTATGCACAGAGAAATGTGTACCTCAGACTCATGAAAAATCTCGTTCTTCGGTTAATAATGCAGCTATCTGATTAATTTCCAAAATTACAAGTGAAAAGACCTTTATATTCAAAACAGAGAATGTGCACAAAAATGGCCTGTCATTGTAATAATTACATTCAGTTACCAAATCCATTCCTAGAATGATGGAAATCGTATGCACCCTAGGGCAATAATTATATATGTGTTTTCACATCCAGAGTTCTTCATATATATATGTTTATATGTATATATAAATATAACTTTATATGCCCTACAAGCTTAAAAAAAATATGTTTCCATACTCTAACAGCAGAAATCTATAAAATCCAGTAAACTGTATCTCCTTGCACACGTTGGACTAAGTATGTCTTTATTAAATTGCACAAACTGAAGCACTTCTCCAGATCAGTTCACAGATTTTTAAATTAAATTATTTATGTGTCTGTTAAGAGTTTAGTGATTTGCTTTGTTTAGTTAAAAGGAGAAGTTCTATAAATCATCACTGGAATAGTTCTAGGTCTTGAAATATAAATGCAACTGTGCACAATTAGTGAAGAGGGATTGCAGCTCCCTACTAGTTTGGATTTCTCTACTTTCATTCCCAGTTATTGAAGCAAAGTTTGTAATAACTATCAGTGTATTTCCATGTGAGCTGTTTGTTGAAATCTAGGGCCAAATTATAATAGGCTCCAGATCACAGCTCTTGTAGAACATAGAGCAGCTTAAAGAGTCACCGAAAAGAAGTTTTCATGAGTTATTTTCAGTCCAGTCCTATATAAAGCATATTCAGAAATTCTCACACAGCTTAACTAGCAGCTTTGAATGCCTCATGAATTTTTATGATCTTGTTAATATTGAAATAGTGAAGTTCTTTCTATACTGCTTAGTTTATATTGACAGTAGAATGGGGAGATATGTTAATCTCTGGGTGCCTGAATCTTTTTATATGCTCTAGCACAATGTTTATAGAAAAAAAAAATGCATGTGATAACATAGGTTCAGCGTCTTTGGGGTTTGACAGCTAAAGCCTAGGTTTACACATCATTAGATAGTTCAGATACAGTGAAGCAATTTGTACTTTAGTCCTCCAAAGTAAAATCCCAGTTTGTGTAAAATAAAGTGAACTGTTCTCCATCTTTCAACAGGCTAAATAGGTTTACAGCTGCTCAGGGAGTGCTCCCACCTTGCCTGAACAGGTCAAAATCCCTGCTCCTGATGGATGCTTTCAGGGGAACTGCTGAAGGAGGGGAAAAAAAAATCTCTTTATCCAGCCTACCTGTTGACTCTATTTCAAAACAACACCAATCCATTGAGAATATCCTTTTCCTTAGTCTCACCCTCTTTTAAGTGTGATTCCCATGGAATCTTCACTCCTTACACAATTCAAGCCCTCTTGTCATACTATCACTTAGATTGTTTTCTGCTTTCTGTTAGCAGAACTGCAGTCCTGCAAGCTTTTGATGAGAATTGTGATTTACACATTTTTCACTCAGACTCCAAGCCCACTATGTGTCTTTGAGCTACTACTCAGGGTCCACAACACAGCACATTTCAGGCTGGCACCTCACAAAACAGAGTTGTGCTGATGTGACATGAAAGAGATACAGAGGTTTTGAGTAGCAAGATTTTGTGGTGCTAACAAACATCAGCCTCTGAGGAAAGAGCGAAAGAACCAGTGCTCAGCATAAAGAAACCACACTGAGAAAACCCCATAAATGCAAGAGGCTGCTGCAGAAAGGGAGGGCATTGGCTGTGCTCTTGCCTGATGCAACAAGAACTAGTGGGGTGCAATTGTAATTAGATTTTTTTTTATAGCAGCAAAGATAGAATGATGGTAGAGTAGATGCCTGTGGGAGCTGGGGAAGACTATTCTCTGGGTTATACTAAGGAATAAGTTGTACAAAGGCTGTTTAATCCCTCTCTGACAAGGCACTAGGTGGCTGCCATGGATCTCTCGCGGCCTTCTGCAACACTCGCCTGCTGCTTGGTCGTTCAAACTTCTGGAATAAATCATTGACAATATGGTGCAGGGCAGGATAAAGCCAACAATATCACCACAAGACTGTGAACAGCCAGAAATCAAGTAGTGAGTGGGAATGTAATGACAATTACTCTTTGAGGTGCCCCCAAATCTCCTTGGCCTGGCTGGGACACAGCTGCAAACAGGCAACGCTCAAAGTAGAATATCCTGTGTGTCAGCACCTTTAATCTTTCACCCTTTCTCATTTTCCACACTGCAATGAAAGCCCTTCTCCACAATTTTCTTTACTGACAGGATACAAGACATAATTGTTGAATATTTGAGCGACTTCACCTAGAAAAGCCTCTCTCCTGTTAATTCATGTATTTCTGTTTCCAGCAGAAGCAGGCTGATGATTTTTTCTTTTTTTTTGTTTACTTTCTCAGAACTTCTTTTACCCTGAAATTGTTTTGCAATGAATCAGACAAAAAGCTAGGCATAGCCATACTGATTGTGTCACTTCTAGCTAACACTGCTTCAAACGCAGCTAGCTGCTCTCGCCTGTATGTTATCCACAGAGACAGGGTTTAACAGTGTTCCTCTCGGCTGTGTTATGGAAAAAGTGAAAAAAAGGAAATCAATGGGAATAGGAAAAACGTTTTAATTAGCATCTAAAATTTATAATGCTCTACATATTGATCTGGAAAGTCTTTACTAATTACGTCTGACCCTTACAATATAGAAACACAGCTACACTGTGTTTTAAAGCCACGTAACAATAAAAAAAAAAAAATTGTTGCTGAATAATTTTATTCTTTTGGCTAAACTATAGAGGCAGCAGCAATTTGTGTTGGAATGGGAGATTACAATTTGTATCATCTGGATGGGACCAGTGGGTGCTGTAAATGTGCTCCTCATTAAGGCAGTGTGATTAAATGAAGGAGCGAATTCGACCATCAACCATCGAGAACTTTCAAGGCATCTTGCTGTGCACGAGGAACTTGGTAGGCATAAGTTCAATCTTCCCAAATGAGTCATGATTATAGACACTCAAGCCACAAATACCATGCTGAAAATAAAGAGAAAATGGATTCTCCTTAGTATATATTCCAAATCCCAACACCTGCTCCACAGTAAACACTGCTCAGTTGCAGAATATTAGAATAACAGAATCTTAGAATACCAGTTTAAAAGGGACTTCAAGGATCATCTAGTTCAACCTTTCTTGACAAAAGCATCCTCTGGACAAGAGGGCAGAGCACCCTGTCCAGTGGAATCTTAAAAGTGTCCAATGTTGGAAGTATCCACTACTTCCCTGGGGAGATGATAATTCCAACGGCTGATTGTCATGCACTGATTAGTCTTTTCATTAGCAGAGGTAATCAGCCTCAAATAGCTGACAATCTACTTCTAGTAGTTACCTCGTGCTTTACCTTAAATAGCCAACTTTTGGAAGAGAGACAGCCTGTGAAGTATGTTTTAAAGATCACTTTTCAACAGCATCAATTTAGTTCTAATGTCTGTATCTGGGTAAGCTACAGCCCATGACCTCTCTCAGCATCTCAGGTGTCACTGTGGCACTGGCTAATGCCACATGACAAGTGGTGGAGTTGTGCTCATATGAGAGCTGCCACAATGGGAAATAGTGAAACATGCCTGCAGGGAGGCTGGGGAAACTTAGGGATCCATTTGTAGACCCTGTTTATCCTCCTCTGAGAGCAGAGCAGCAGGACTCCCAAGGCACTACTCTCATCTCTGCTTGTCACCTTCTGAAGGTCTTTTTCTCCTGTCAGAGAGGGCGTTTGGAGGCAGAGGAGGATCTGATGACTTTCTTTTCCCTTACAAAGATTGTCAGATGAGGCTGAGAGGAGGCAGGGAAGCTGGACATGCCTATCACCGCCAAAGTAAATCAGAGTGCTTCTGAGCAGCAGGATAAAACAAAATGCAATACAGTTTGCTCTGTAACAGTAGTGGGTGGAGGCAGAAAGGACTATGAACGGTTCTGCTCCCACTCTTAAGTGTAGCACCTCATCAGGCCACACAAACAGGGAGAGAGGAGACCTCTAATATCCTTAACTTACTTTTTGTCAGGTAAATCCCACCATGATCTGCTCTCAGGCTCTAGAAACTGCTGATGAAGATATATTATTGCATGCTTAACTGTTAATGACATGCAGAGCCAGAACCCTATTCAGTATCTGCATCATTCAAATTCCTGTCCATCTGCTTAGTGATCTAATGAACACCTTCTTATTTCACAGGTTACACAAATGTATTTTAAACAGATACGACAGACAGGGAGATCAATGAACCTATGAATGATCTAAATTATTCTTTCACTGTCTATCTTGGCATTGCCTGTTCTGCCAGAGACACCAGTGTTGCTGGAGTCACACTTTTAATCACTTTTTGTCAGGAATATGAGGCTGCATAGCTGAGAAATGTGTGCAGTTTGCAGAAAGACTGAGAAAAATAAGTAATACCTGGATATCATGATGATAAGTGAATGACAGTGTTACGCTGCTTCCCACCAAAAGTATTGCCCCGGCTATAACCAGGGTTGGGTGCAGGGTTTTGTTTCCATGGTTACAGAATGAAGTTTCGGATCAACAAGCTGAAAAAAACAGTGTTTTCCTAAAGCAGAAATAATCCTTTAAATTCTGGTAAGACTCTGGCTGTTATTGGGCCTATTTAAGTTTGCATACATTGGCTCTGGGTTTAAGTCACTATACTGGTGATAAATCCTGGTCCTTTACACTCATGGGAAGAAATGTAATTTTTTATGCTGAGATGTGAAATATTGAAGTTTTCGTGATGATAAAGGAGGCTTATAGGAGGAAAAGACTTGCAGGCTTGCCAGGCCATTAAGAGTCATCCACAAAGGCTGCCCACAGTCCTGGGGCTGCCTCCCTACTGCCTGCCACCCAAACTGTGTCCCCTCAACTATAAGGCAGCCAGGAAGATGGGTCCCACTAGGCAAAAGTGAGCCTTTTTTTTTTTTTTTTTCCTAAAACTGCCTCACAGTGGGATATTCGTTGTGCAGCAACTATAGGCAACCATACAACTGAAGAGGTACAGCCCCTTTTCAGGGATTTGCACTGAAATGTATATTGAAGTCAAAAGATCAAACCTACGCAGATCAACTGATTATTGCTCGCTAGATCTTGCATGAACTACACCCATTCCCATGCTTGAACAGAACCTATAGTAGTTCCTATACCATTCCAATCCAAGTAGGAGCTTTCCTTGTGATCTGACAGCATTGGCCCATCCATGGTGAGATTAACTGGAAGAGGAGATGCCCAACTCCTGCCTCTCCTCCCACACTCTGGCAGCCCCTGGGCAGCACCAGGCAGGCAGAAGCGAGGGATAGAGGTGGAGGCAGAAGAGCTGCACAGAGCACAGCAGAAGATTTAGCTGTCGCAAGTTATCAGCAGATTAACAGAAATGCCTTTTGTAAATATCTCTGTATTATTTTGTATTAAATACAAGCAGAATCAAGATACTGTACCTTCAATGCATTGCGTAATGCTGCTCTAGGGGCAGCTCACCAAAATTTTATCTTCATGCATAGCTAATCGTGTGAAAGGCTATGATGAAGAAAACAAGGCCATTACTCCATTTTTTTCCCTTTGCAATTTACTTTAATTAGTACTTGTTTCATGGCTAGAGTTGCTGTGTAAATGTTATTACTGCTATTCATACCATACAATCAATCTACAAATGTTTTCTTCTGATGGAAGCACACAAAGAGCATGTCTTATGTTTTGGAAATTGCTTGACTTAGTTTATACAATGTTTGCAGATCCTTCCAGTCAGAAAAGATGGTATAAATATAAATTATTGCTTTCCTGTGCTGTTTTCTTCAAATAAGTATAGACTTTATCTAGACTCCGATTTTTTTTCTTCCTGCATCTTTCTATTGATTATTCATCTTAATCAGCTGCTGTTGATTCTGTCAAAGGCAGACATGATAGCGTCATGGTAATTATTGCCATTACAAGCACAGATGAACAGACTATTCAGGGCACAGGTTTTGTGCTTTTTAGGAAAAAAAAAAATCTCTCGTTCTACTTACAACATTTAGATAAATGTGTTTTTAAAACAATTTGGCAATGGAGTAATTAGTATTGTTTTCACAGCTAGAAGAATTCACTTTTTACTATCACTGTGCTATTCAGTGAGCACTAATGAAATAAGTAAAATAAATTTGAGTATAGTAGGTTTAGAATACATGGACATGTCTAGCTAATAGAGTTAAAATTTATGGGCTACTTTGTGGGTGGAAATTTGAAGCTACTGCAGATATAACAGTCAGGTACCTGGAACTGATTTAATTGCAGTATTACAGCTGCCAGAGAAAAACATATTTTTCTATCAGTTCATAAGACATTTTATAGTATGTAATCAGTGTGCATTAAATTCCACAATTCCTTACCTACAAAGGCTTGAATTCAACTCCCAAAACACACCTATTACTACACAGTGCAGCACAAATCATTTCTGGAATCACTCGCCTGTACTTTAGGATTAAATTCAACATTTATACATTCCCCACATGCTTCAAAACAAAACCTGTGTAAAAGATGGCAAATGCTGCAGTTTAGCCCAAGACCACTATTAAAATAATAAACCAAAGCAAAATGTATTGTGTATTGGAAACCACCTTTCAGATCACTCCAGAGAAGGATATGAGCCTATTGTGCCAAGGAGAAGACAAACGTCTCCCTTACTGCAAATCTCTCTTTTCACTCCAGCAGAACAGCAGGTTAAATTTAAACTCTAGCGGACATCATCACCTCGCCCCTTTCACTGGAAAAGATTTTAGCCACTAAATATATTCTTAAATAAGTCAGTATTTATTAGTCTCTCATCCAAAGCCTGACATTCATGAAGATGTACGCTCCAGTCCTGTATAACACCCTGTCTAATTCACATCCCTATGGAAGTGTTGGAATAGGTGATGTTTGTACCGGCTGCTGGTCTCTAATGCAAACCTCCTGCCATACATCACAGCAAAATGACTGCTCCTCCATACAACATAGCTGTGGTAGGACCAAAGGAGCAACCAGAGCTACTCCCTCTACCACCATTGCCAGTGCTCCTGGTCCTTGGTAGGGAAGCATCCCAGCTGCACACATCCCACGGCAAACAGTCATGTGCCGCTGCTGGAGATGCCCCCCCATCCCCGCTGCAAATTCCACATGGGTCAGAGGGGCAGAGATAGCAACACAAGTGCACAGAGCAACAGCTTCTGTCTCAGTGATGACACTAGATATCCAAATACTAACAATATTCCCTGCGATCTTTGATGGTTAAGTCTGAGCCTGTAAATCAGAAGAGAACGTGCCTGGGCACTCGAACCTTACAGTTGTCTATAGAGTTCAATCACTATAGAAGGTCCTGGTGCAGTTTTGGCCCATGATGACTGGTAGTCTCACAAAAACATCACAGGCAGAATTTGGAAGCTGGGACAAGCCAAAGGAGCACCTGATGAGCATTTTCTCATTTCTGTGTCATATCTTACTGCAGAGCACAGTGATGAGTTCATGCATCTTGGCAACAGGTCCAATTGCCCCACTTTTTTGAGACAGTGCTAGTGCATAGCATCGCTATCGCTCAGCAAAATGTTGTGCACAGCTTCCTTGGTTTTTTTTTGTTTGTTTGTTTTTTAAATATTAAGTAGGAAAATAGAAAAAAATGTTTCCATTGTCACTTGTCAGTGTTTCCCTATTTGCTGGCTCCTAGAAGGTTTCCACTGGCTAGATGGATTCCTGTATGCAACAAAGCCCACTGATAATAAAATTACTTTTCTCAGACACTTCCATGTACCTGCTAAAATAACAGCTGACGCCCCAGTGACCAGCCACAGGGCAATGCCATTTGTCTGAGCACAGTGCTGCACTTTTAGGCTGAAGGGAGCCACCTTCCCGTTCACCATCATTTTCATACTGTACTCGAGCTCACTAAAAGAAAACGGTTGCCTTTATTCCTTGTGATCATCAAGGGGCAGGAGATGACTCATTTTGAGCTAGCAAAAAACCAAGAGAGAAAGAAAATGCCAAAGTTCCCAAGTTCAGCACTCCAAAAATTGCATTCAATTTGACAAGCGTGAGTAGAAAGAGCTCTTCACCAGACCTTGAACTGCAGCTCTGCTTAGCTCAGGAGCTGAAAAACACAGGTCAGGTCGGTGAGATACGCAATGGAGAGCAAGAGAGAGAATACTGACAAGGCATTTGTCTTTGGAGAAGAAAAAGAGAGGAATCATTCTGGCATAAATCTAAAAAGCCTGTTGATTATTTTGTTATTAACTGAAATAAAAGAGGCATACATATAATTATAAAAAAGGGTGCAGAGCCCCAGGAGGAATCTGGAAGACTCTTAGAGAATTTGTACATGAAAACATGAAACACTAAAGCAACTACAATATTATTAAAGAAATTCCCTGGGGTTTTCACAAGTACACAATTCAGGCTGCTCCCTTGAAATAAAGTCGTTGCCATTCCCCAGAGTAGCTCCAAGAAGGCATAAAACAAAAGCCTGAAAGCAAAAGGAGATGGTTCATCCGTCTTGCCGAGAGCAACCAGTTAAACCTCTGAAGAAGGTGATCAGAGGAAGTGGAGTTCTAAGTAACCTATCACCAGATAAAGACACTGTCTCATAAGAGTAAAGTTTTCTACAGCTTGTAAAATTCAATATATGTTCAAGCCCTTCATCAGATTATTACATTCATATATTTCTGAAAGCCATGACTTGGACCCATCACACCTTCTTAGCATATTTGTCAATCTGACTTCAAGAAGAAAAATCAACTCTTCTGGAAAGATCAGTCAGTTTGCACTGTTGTGGGGGGGTTACATGATTTCTGGGGTGTAGTGAAAAAAGCAGCTTAATTTGGGGCAGAGGTAACCACAGCTTTAAAACAGCAAAGCAAGACAGCAGCACTCAGCTTAGCTGCTCACAGAGGGTACTCCCTTTCTATACCACAAGAAGCCCAATAGAACAAGAAGTGAAAGAATTTAGGTAGTTATCTGTAATACCTCAAAGGAAGCTAACACTATGCAGGTAAAAAGCTGTAACTAGAATTATATAATAGATACAGTTTACTTGCTCTCTGAGCATTTTCATCTTCACTTACTAATCTATCCTCCAATGGGCCCATTACTAACATTTCAAATAGGTCAGCAGCTTTCAAAGAACCATTGTGTCTTTCGCAGTGAGTAGCTTCAAAAAATAATTTCTTCCCTAAAGGTCACTGCTATCACAATCATTCATGCTTCACGTTGATGAGGTGGAGACTTTCTGAACTAGCGTATTTTTATTTTGTTTTAAATTAGAAGAACCTCTCAGAAAGGCTCACTGCAGATTAAGGACGGCTGTCCAGGCCAGTTTAGGGATTTCCCTTCCTCCTGGAGCCACAGTGGTGAATAAGAAACCACAGCCAGAGAATCTGCAGAGAGCTTTGTTAAAACTAATGAAAGTTTTGCATGAATGAGAACAGTTCCAGAGCATATGGATGAATGGCATGATAAAACTAGATACACAGATGTAATTTTCCCTCCAAACATCATCAAACCTCTGTGACACAGGGAAGACTGGCAAAACAGGCTCAAACGGGAATCTAGCAAGCTCTCCTTTTAGCTTCTACCACAATCCTGAGCTGGGAATTCATGTGCTTGTACACAGTCAAGGGGTCTTCTGCAAAGCAGTGTGGAGAAAGAAAGCCCATTATCCTCCCAGAGTATATGGGGTACAGGTTTCCAGCTGATGGCTTGTTATGGAGCTGGACCTGTTTTTCCCAGCCTTGGCAGAGCAGCCTGCACTGTGGAGACACTAGTAAGAGGCCATCCTGGTCTGCAGGAGAACATGGGTGATTTGAGCAAGGGCACTGGAAAGAATAAATTTGGAAGGCTCCTTTCACTCTCTGGGCCCTTTCCAAGCAATGCTGGACTGCACCTCAGTAGCATATATCACACCTGTCAGCCATGGTCTGCTTCATTCTGAGGACCAAAAATCACAAGCAATGCTCAAAAACTTTACATCGGATAGCCTAAATCTCACTAAATGTGTCTTCACTGAAAAGATTCTCCTAAATGGCCAACACCTGAATATAAAATATCCAGGCTAGCCACAAGTGACCATCCAGGCAGGAGAGCCACACCTGAGCTGCTGTGGTCAAGGGCCACTGAAGGACCTCTATACCCTCAGGTGAGGGGACACAGCCTGGCACGCAGGCTGAAGTACAAAGGCAAGTGTCTATCTTCCATATCATGCAAGGACGACTCAAAAGTGTTATGCAAAAAGCCCCCAGCACACTGGAGAGAGCTGTCTAGAGCTAGCATCAAACACAATGTCTTGGAGTGAAGATTGGGCCTCAACTCAGGGCTGTAAGATAGGTGGATGAGCTTTCAACCCTCAAGGTCCTGAGACTGAGATCTGCTGGGAAGGTTTCAATGAGCTCCTCTGAGCTTGTTCCTTTATTGCTCACTTGACATACAGAAGCCTGGTAGTTAAACCACAGCAAGCAACAGAGCTGGATTTATTGCTTTATTTTTGTCTGGGATGGGATGTTCAAACTCTAGCTTCCCAGAACAAATTTAGACAAAGCAGCTAAGCCTTTCTACGACATTGTTTAGGCTTCTGAGAACATACCCCAGGTGTCTTTGTGATCTTTACCTCTTCAAATTAAAGAAAAAACGATCTCTTTCGAGCACTAACTAGGAATTGCTGTGTTGCCAGCTCTGCAGTTCTGATCATGAATCAAACTTGACAATCACAAGACAGAGAAATCACCTTCTAGTCTACGGTGAGCTGGGAAGGGGGAAGAAAAATAAAATTCATCACTAGTCTTTGTAGCTTTCTACTTCACCTCCCTTTCCCACGTAGGTGTGGTAAACGTTAACATATATCCGTGTTAATTGCACAGAGGGAGATTGTAAAAAAGAAAATACTACTAATGTTCAATTACTCACTTATCAGTTGTTTTCTTAGTTTCTTCGCTCCAGTGCGTAAACATCATCTCCAGATATCTGTCTTCCTCCACACTCTTCGTTGCCTGCAAGTGAGCCCCCTCTCAATGCCACCCCAATGGCGAGTCCTTCAGCTGAGAACCATGCTCCATTCCTCTCCCACTGCTCCCTCCTGACACTGTCTCTGGCACTGCTGCACCAACCCTCAATGGCTATGAATACATCACTAATTTACACTGAAGATACATTAGGGAAGAAGAATCACACCGATCCCTCAAGCCACAGACAGTCCCAAAGAGCAGCTGTGCCTGCAGCCACAGGACCAAGGTCAGTGTGATGGGCTTCATGTAAGGCCAATGTTCAGGAGTATTTGCAAATCTCAACTCTAGGGTGACATCTGCAATCACTTCCATTTTTTAGAAGTTGCTGACATAGAACATGACTGGTTTTTTTTTCTACAGAATCTTGAAAAAATTTACATGAATGAAAAATTAGCGAGTTTTTCTATCCTGGCTGGATAGAAAAAAATCCCTCAGAAAAAAAGAAAAAAACCAACACCTTGAACTCAGGGGTGATATTTATCAGATATAAGTAAAGTGCTTGTAGTCCACTCCCTGTTTGCACTGTGAAGCTTCTTGACTGCATGGGATGCCTGACTGCTCACATCAGGTCACTTCTCCCCTGGTACTGCATTAAAACACATGTACTTTACCTCCTCTACTGTTCTGCAAACTCACCCACGCTGATGGCTACAGAGAGACCAACAGGCAGGTGAACCACAAAGATATGATCAGAATCATTAAGGTTGGAAAAAACCTCCAAGATCATCAAGTCCAATCTTCTACCCAACTCCTCCATGACCACTAGTCACATTCCAAAGCGCCACATTCACCTATTTTCTGAATACCTCCAGGGATGGTGACTCCATAACCTCATCACTGCTAACCTGGATAACCAATAGCGGGTAATAATCAGAAGGATGCACCAGACCAGAAAGTTTCCTGATAACATCTCTAACCCAGGCCCCAGGGAGGCAGAGGGCTTCCCTGGGGCATGGATCTAGTTGACAGATGGGGCCCTCCGTTTCCCTTACAAGGGAATCACCTACCATAATTACCCTCCTTTTTTTCTTAGTCAAAGTAGTCCTAAGGTGTAGGGGTGAGTGACCCACCCTGGGTGTCTCCCTAGATGGACCTTTATCTCCAACTTCATTTGTGTAGTCCTCAAATTCCGAAGCTTCATACCTGTTGTGCAAGGGCAACTGGGAAGATGAGGGAGGCTGGGAGGGGATTCACTTGTCTCACCAAGGAGGGACCTGCTTGCATTCCCCTCCTTCCCTTGTCTTAGGTTGCTTCCTTCTGCCTGAGGACAAGAGCGGAGCAGATCCTCTGCTTCTTGAGGATCCTCTATTTGTTGCCTTTTCCCCAGGGTGTGACTCCACCAATTTATCTCCCCCTCACACTCCCTGGTACTCAACCTTTCCAATTGCTCTTCCAACTGCACCACCCAGCTGAGCAGATCATTCACCTGCTCACTAATCAGGGGATTAGTAAAAACACAAAGAAAACATTACCTGAAAATTTGTCTGCTTTTGTCAGCTAGTGTCTTTTTTTAGCTGAACTGGAAAGAAAACTGTGAAAAGAATTTTTGGCTAGGATTGAAAATGGATATCTGAAAAATAGCTCCTAAATAAGAACAAATGTAGCTTAATAGAGCAGTGAGTCACATTGCTGGAAAAAAAATAGAGAAAAGAATTATTTTTTGCTTTAACAGTAATGATAACTCACCTGGCATAAGTATCTCCATGCATGATTGAAGGTAATACTCAAACAGACAAATGTCTGCATCATTAGGCATAATAATCACCCACAAATTTGGGATGTATTCAAAAAACTGAATTTCATCAGATCACCCATGCAAACAGCAAGTTCTTCAAATCAGTCTACCTTTATCTGTTTCTAACTAAAGAAGGCACCAGGCAGCCATCAGCAGTTTTCTCTCTCTCAGGGTTTTTTTCTCTTTTTTTAAGGCAGGTTTCCAGGTCTGGCTGATGTTATATACACACTGTGGTATAAGCAGGAAAGTGGTGGTGGCTGTTATTTCCCACACAGAACCCGCAGGGAACAAGTCCCAACAATTCATGGTAAGAGATGTCCTGTCTGCCCCCACCCTGGGGATCGAGTTGGCAGGGGAGGTCCTGCATGTCACAGAGTTCCCTGGGCCTGGAACCACCCAACTCAGCTGGAACTGCAGCTTCAATCCAGCCCTAATGGATTTTCTTTCAGCTTTCTTTGATTTATAACAGACTGTGTCTGTCAGCAAAGGTATACTGTAATTACTTTCTACTACTATCGTTTTTATTGGAACTTCTCAGTTCCACAAGAAAGAACTTCATCTTTTCCTCTGCTATTTCCTCCCTTGTATTTAAAAGCATCCACAGTAAAAGGTTACACTGGTCAGCGCAGTGAAATAACACTGTTCATGAGCATGGTGTTGCGTTTGGTGGCCTTACATTGAAGGGGATGAGGCACTAGGATGAATTTACACTAACAGGTGACACAATGATCTAGAAGCAGAAACCAAAGTGTTCCCCGGTGGGATGTGGAAAGAGAAAAGTAAGAGCAACTGTTGTGGGTCAAGAAAAAAATAGTTTAGTAACCAAAGGATGGAAGGAAGAAAAACTTAAAAAGTGATGCAAAGACAATCACTCACCACCTTCCTTGTGCAGACCGATGTCCAATCAGTTCCTGACTAAAAGATGACTAACCTACATAACCTCGCTCCTCTGTTTTCCCAGTGAGCATGACATTATATAGCATGGACTATCTCTTTGGTCAGTTCAGGTCATCTGCCTGGTTGCATCTCCTCCCAAACTTTTGCATATCTCTAATCTATTCAGTCTGCGGGCAGAGTGAGAAGGAGAGAAAGCCTTGATGTTGTGAAAACACTCTTCAGCAAAAGCTAAAACAATTGTGTGCTATCAATCAGTATTATTCTGGACACAAACCTAAAACATAGAACCATAAGGCCTGCTCTGAAGATAATTAACTTCATCCCAAACAGAGCCAGTACAGAATTGCTGATTTTCATATAAGATGTGCAGCTCTGGTAAATAGCTACATGAACAACACAGAACTCATAGAAAGCAGCTGACCATTATTTCTGTTATATTTATCAAAATTGGCTCTGCATCTTCAAAGGCAGACTTTATGTAGCTGGGTGAGCTGGCCACTGAAAATCTTGCAAATACAATACTAAATGTGATGTCAGTATTGTTTATTTAGCATAAGTTGCAGTTTTAATATGGCTGTGGGTTTGTTTGCTTTCTACAGAGAATGTAATGATACTCTGCTTAAATTGCACCTAGAAGCCTTGTCTTTAGTTTAATGTTTTTTTGTGGGGGAGGAAAAGAGCTAGAGGAAATAAAATATTGCTGATAGAATTTCTTAACAATTCAGCAATCAATTGGAGAAACATAAATTACTTTAAATGCATCTAAGTGAAATATTTTGACCTGAAAACACACCTTTCAATTTCTTGCTTGGAATCTGAGTTATTATGTTTTAAGTTGAGAATGGAGAGAATTAAACTTAGTGAACTAGACTCATCAGATCTTGGCTGTCAGCTGCACCTCGAAATCTGTCAATGTACCGCAAGTCCATTTCCATTACACGTCATCGGCTTTAGAATCAGATTTGTCCTAAGAAGGATATAAAAATGACAAACCCACTCGGTTGCAAATCTACTCAGTTATTCCTACTAGTGCAGGATGCTGCAGTTCTTCTTTTGTTGTTGTAGTTACCTCTGAATTTTAACGCCGAAAGAAATGGGCTTCCACATTTTAATTGCAGGAAGGAAAACAACAGTTGGCCTTTGTGTGCAGCCCCACTCCTTCACTCCTGCTATACACATATGGCTCCTGCCATCCCTGCCACTCACACACCCACAGATGCAGGACTGGAGCTCCAATATGACACTGTCTACAGCACGTTCTGTCACTTAAAAGCATTTTATTTGCTTCCTCAGCCCAATACCCTTTTTTTTTTCCCCCACTAAACCCTGCTATGAAAGTTACTCTAATCCTCCAAGCAAGGAAAGAACACCGGCTGAAGAAGATTTTTTTTAATGCCATGTTATCTATACAGCGCTGACTCAAATGGTTAATGATGTATGGGAATGTTAAGGAAAAGTTGAGTCATTTCCTTTTATCAGGTCTGCTGCTCTTTAGATGTATAATTTAAAAAATAACTTCAATTTTTTTCTCAGAGCTGCACAGGGCAAGATAGGTACTCTCAAAACCTTTCCATAAGATCGAAATGATGGAAAAGAAAAGAAGCAATTTACACCCCTGCTCATTCTGAGACAACACATTAAGATGGTGTAAAAGTGTCATAATTCAGATCTGAATCAGGCCCACAGTGGTTACAGGGTACTTTACACAAACTAGGGAGGCACAACTGTGGTTGGGCAGAGGTTTTGCACAAGAACTGTAAGTGCCATAAACAACTCCCCCCTGTAAAGTGTAACGGAAAAGTTTGGAACTATTGATCTTAAAAGCATACAAGCTAACAAATAAACTAGACTGGGAGTTTTTGTTCTCTTTGCCATGTCATGCAAGAAATAAGGAGGCATTAGATGAAACAGGCAGCAAATCAAAAGCTGATTACAGGAACCAACTTTTCAAACATCGTCTGACATCCTCCCATTGGAAAATGAAACCGTAGTGAACTTCTAATACCATGTTGGATATTCATACAGTCTTCAGTAATATCTAAAATCAGTTAAAATTGTAGAGGCATCACTGCTCATCAAGGCTCCAGGGACAGCACTATTTGCTATCTATTTTGATATCTTTTATTATCCTCTATGACAGAGACTTTCGAGCACACACGCTTTGCTTCATCAGATATAGAGGCAAAATGCTTCAGACCTGAGGAAGTGCTTTTGTTCCCAGAAGTGTGACTGTTTATTGTATCAGTTAAATATAAGAGATTATAGCTTTCTCAGGATTTATAATAGTCAATGGAAACCAAAATCAGAGATGAAGTATAAAACATCATGATTCAGACACCAGTATTTTAAGCACAATTTAACAAGGAACAGCTACAGAAAAGGAAATGCCTTCATTTCAAGCTGCAATATTTAAAAGGGTTAGACAAACCACACACACATCTTACCAGGTGTGACAGTTCCTTTCTTCTGGGATTTTAGTGCGAGATCTTCCTGAAGACCTCACCAAACTCCCTCCCTGCTCCAGGAAAGTTATGGGCTCATTTTCAAACACCTTCAACACCAGACCAATAAATAGGACATAAACTTTCTTAACTGTGGAAGAAGTTAATTCTGTCACTTTGCCACACCCACACCAGTTCTTATTAAAAGTTTGACAAGAGACATTTAAGACACTATTCAGTGCTCTTCCTCCACTTCTTCCTATGGGAAGAACTTTGTGCTGTAGGAGTATAATGATTTATCTGGCATAGGTCCCTCAATGGACTTCCTTGATCCTGTAATTACTAATCACGTCTGGATTCCAACCAGAGGCCAAATACAGGGACATTTTGTATAATCCACCTTCTAGGTATCTTCTGCTGCTGCACGAAATATTTACTAAGAGGTGGAAGTGGGAGGAAGCAACTGATGCTGAAATGAAGCCAGAATGCAACCCAATTACTCTTTGCTAGCCCTAGAAAGATTTGTGGTTTACTGGTTTTTTTTTTCCTTTAACGATCTAAGCGTAGGTTTGTCAGCCTGTACATCTCATCTTTCATTATAATCAAGTTCAGAGGTTTACCAGTGGGGAGCACATTAAGCCAGTGGTGTGGTACAACATGGGCTACACAGCACAAAAGTCAAGAGGGTAACTTCCATTTAGCTCTCAGTTTTCGAAAATCCAAAACAAGTCATGGGAGTCATGGGACAGGAATACAGGACAACTAATGTTATCGATGACTTTTGGTCTGAACTGGGCCTTTGAACACGTGGGAATCATATCCAGGCTACGCTTTCAAAGCACATTATTTACTTCGGGACCAGACCTTCTGAGCTCTGCCCACTGGGAGAGGAGAAGCAGACTGAGAAATTCTGCAGTGTGTTTGGGTGTGAGCTGCCTCCAAAGTTGTCCTTTCTGGAGGAAGGAGATACACAAGTGTGGCCAGTTCATGAAGAGTCAGCCTTACATGGGATGCTGGGACCATGAACTGTAAGTCTTTGTCTAGCTAGTCACTTTTTCTCACATTTCATCCTCCTTCTTCCCTGTATTATCTTCTTGTGTATGGATATTCTAATTCATAAAGATGGAGACTGATTATAGTATGTTGCTCATCCTGTAGAGAAGGCACAAAGGCAGTGCACGAGAAGGCCACATTGCCACAGTTCAAAGCCTCAAAGATACGATGTCAGCCCAAAGTGCTGGCAGCTAAGGTTGGTGCAGATCCCACCACCTCCAACAGATTCAGAGACTTAACTGAATAGCTAAGAGCAGGACCTTATAACCTGACACAAGCAACAAATGAAACCTTCAAGGACTCAGGAAAGTGCGCATCTCTTCTCAAAGGAGAGCAGATTTTCCAAGGGAGATAGTCTGGGTCCAGTAGTGGACAAATCTGAAGTCAATACATCACCCTTATGGACCTTCAGTGGTCCATCCTCACTTCAGTTATGGGTCAGTTGCAGGTAAGTTAGAAGCCAAATTCCAGTCTGGCCTGAGATCATCACTACTTACCAACTGGGAAGAACATACACAGAGCCAAAGAAGTATTTTCCTATGACCTGAAAGCCACTGACTTGAACACAGAACAAGACATGCAGAAATGGGTCTCCTCCAAATCTGGATTTCTTTCACAGGGAGAAAAAAAAAAAAAAAGAAAAAAGAAAGAGCTTGAGGAGGACAACTTCTAGCACATAATCTTTTCTAAGTGTCATAGGTGAAAGAGAGAACTTAAATTGTGAACATTACACTCTGCAGATAACTGGTATGGAGAAGCAGCATCTGAAATCACAACTCTTGAACTCTCGAGCAGAAGCCTGCTACTGCGACCAATACAGGCAGGTAAATTATTGATAAAATCTGGATGGAACTAAAGTGACACATCCTGAATCCTCCAGTAACAAAGAGATGTATGTGCTGCTGCACATAAGACTGTTGTGGTGATTGGTGTCCTAGAAAGCAGAGGTAGTGCAGAAAAGCAGGGTTCCCAAAGAGAAGTAGCTATCTTGGAAAGAAGAGAGCCCAGAAAGAAGAAAGTTGAGCTCTTTACTCTCAGAGGAAAGATCTGGAAAGTAGGTTTCCTCCAGCTATTGATTAAAAGCTCCCTAAAGAGACTATTAGACCTTTTTAGGACAATTTATTATACCTAACCAAACAGAAAATAACTTTTCGTCCTGTACCAAACAACTGTCTCTAGTGTTACAGCTAAGATACTAGTAAATTAAGGAGAGAAGGCGAGCGGAGACACAACAAAAATAAAGACGATTTTAGAACAGCAAAGTCATCGCTTTTAAATCATCTTCACCACTGACTGATCTGTCCTAGCAGATTAAAGTTAACAAGTTTGTATTGCTGCCATCACTGACTTCATTGCATTTGCTTTTATACGCGGGGCAGTGAAGCATACCATCTTTTAAAAAAAAAAAAGCAACTGAAAGTTGGCTGCGCCTCTTTGAGCCACAAAATAAAGCTCTCAGCCCAGAAACATAAAGTTAAGGGCATCTTTTAGCCTCCCCAAGGCTGCCTGAACGTGCAGAGAGGCACACACGTAGCTCAAGTCATTCTTCGGCCAGGTGGAGCTGGGGGCGTATTGCATAGGATGGGCCTCATTTTACATCCTTTGGTCCCAGTGATGCAACATCCTTCTCCAGAGTGTTTTGATAACCCCTGTAGACGAGTGGTTGCAGTAGTACGAGTAGGCCAGTGGTTTGCTTCAGCTCACAGGGAGAAAATACAAAGCAGACACGGAACCAGGTGATGCTCACAAGTGAGAAGGGGTGATCCTACTGAAGCTGTGCTTGCAAAGTCATTCGGTTGACACACTTTTATGCTGCATTTCCAAGCCTGTCCAGCTGAGTCCTAGATTAATTTGCAACATTTACAGGCATACTATACATCTGTAACCCAGAAGGTGCTAATAAACTTACATTTCCACTTACGTGGAACTTAGGCACCTAAGCTTAGCACACAACAGGCTTGAAAAAAACTCCCACTTCCACACTTACATGATTTTTCAAGGCAATATTGTCTCCAAGTGCCTAAAGCTGTGCCATCACACACATACCATTGGTCTTCATTTTTTGCTGAGACACCTTCCCACCAACTATGGACGGACGGTATCTGGAGACTAGGTTCTCCTGCATTGCTGACACTCGATTTAGTGAGCACATTGGGTTTGTCTTTCAGTTTGACTCTGAAATGTAGCCAGTAGGGACAGTTTTTGCAATGTGTATGATGGTGTAGTGGTTAGAGACCCTGCAGAAAACAGAGATTAAGCTCCTGCAGCCCCCAAAGAGAGCTGCTGAGCCACAGCGTGAGCAGGGGCACTGTCTTCCTCCTCAAATCTGGGGCACTATTGGGCCGAGACTGTGGTACACACAGATCCAGAGGGAGTGAAGTTTTGAGATGGTGAGCTTTACCTGGTGCAGGTCTTTGTGCTAATATGGTGAATACATTCAAGCAGAGGTACTGTCCTTTCTCATCCAAACAGTACATAAGCAAAACATATAAATCTCAGTTTACCCTGCAGACCTCTGCAAGCTGTTATCATCACCTGGGTATCCTGAGAAAAGAAACTAAAAGGTTAAAAAAGAAAAAGAGAGAAACATTCTGCAAAGATGTAAACCATCATGAGCTATGTACCACATAGAACTGAATATTTTCCAATTAGATATTACCTGTTATACAAATATTTATTTATGAAGCTAAGCTGTTTCTTAAGCTCATTTTCAACTGTTCTATCACTACACAAAAGTATCTGTACTCATCAGCAGAAGTTGGTACCTTTGTATTTGAAAAAAATACTGCTAATACTGGTATTTAGCAGAAAGCAGAACCCCCACATCTTTTGTACTTGCCCATCATCAGATTTGGGATTGAGTCACTAAGCATCAGCTCAGTAATGTCATGTTATAAGTCACCACAAGAGATCAGCTTTTCACAGTGTATGCATTCAATATATAGCAGCAGATTTTGATTATGTTCAATATCTTCTATGCACAGATTAAAGAAATCATAGTGCTGACATACTGATTTCAAATGAGACAAGGCACCTTCATAAAGTTTCTGGAAGACAAACATGCTTCTGGGAAACTAGCAGAACTAGGATAAACCTCTAAAATGCCCTATAGTCACACAGCGAAAATAGCACTATATAGCACAGTGGGAAGATGATCTCAAAGCCCTCTTTGCTCTCCACTCCTTGACTAAGCATTCCTTGCAGGATGATGCAGGGTGTTGCTGTGGAAGTGAATTTCCAAGCTTTAACACAATGGAATAAATACGACAGTTCTTCATCTCCTGCACAGTAGAATGACACTTGAGTTGTACCTGTTTAAAGACAAAAGTAAGTGGCAATACTGAAGTTATTCAGAAGTGGTCGGAACAGCAGAATCTGTGGATCCTGGGAGGGAAATGGGTGGGTGAGTAATTCGCTCTGAGTCCTCCTCCGTGGGCTTCCTCAGAGTCCACATTGTTCAGTGCTGCTGAGCTGGTCCTTGAATTTGCATTTTTCTATTCCATTCAACCTATGAAACCCTGAACCTTTGCAAATATTATTTCAAATTATTTGAATTACCAAAGCGGCTGTTTAATACAGAAAATACTTCTCCCTAAGATACCATTTAAAATTTGGACACTGAGTAATCTAAATTGAGTATTTTGAAAGGTTATGCAATACATTTTATCTTCTGATGAAGCAGAAACTCCCTGCACACTGTCAAGAAGTCTGCATCTTCATTTCACCAAACTGGAAAGACAAAAACATTGTTTAATATCCATCTTTGAGAGAAATCTAAGAGGTACTTCTAAATCACTTCCTTATCTTCCTGTCTCAAAATGCTTACAGATAAAGATCAATTAGCAAATCATTATAAAAATGTTGTGAATATAAAACAGTCGGAGAAAGAACTCTGTACACTCCCTCTCACTCCATAATTCAAGTTTAGATTTTCAAAAGTTTCTCATTTCTAAACAGTCAAAATTCCTTTTGAACATCTGGGAAGATTGTATACTTGTATTTGATTATTGTGATGAAAGAATAATAGTAAAATTTTAAGATCTAACTTGCCTCTTCCTGGATGAACTTGCATACTTTACATTTATAGAAAGAGAAATATATTTAATTACCCTGTATATATGATTTCATAGCTTTGTGTGTGTATATACATATATAGAAAAGAACACAGGCATGCATTTAAGTGAATATAATCAAATGCCTACACTTTTCATGATGAAAATATCCATTCTTTATTTAAATAAAAAGCCTAAAATTAAATCTCTTGTAGAAAAAACCTCTGTTTATGTCTAACACCGATCCATTCTCATTTTGTATAATCAAGCAAAATCCCTAAGAGCTTTAAAAAACATCTATTTATGCTTGTCCTCTAAATTCTGTTTCTGGTGAATAATCTTGTGTTGAGGGAAATGTCGCTTAGCAAAAAAAACCCCACAACATCAAAAGATCTAAAAGATTCCCTTTGGGCCGGAGACATAATGCAATTTAAGTGTAGCTTGAGGTAGTTCCAGATTTAGTGACAATAAGGTACCAAAGTAGCTAACTCCATGCCAGGAGGGTCTGTTCACTGAAGGAGACTAATTATATAAAGTTCACAGAGAAAGCAGAAGTCCAAGGGCTAGAAATTCAGATTTTTAATCTTACTAAAAACCTTTCAGGTAGAAAAATGAGGTCAAAGAATAAAAGAGGGCACGCTGAACTTCCCTGTTAATATTTTAGTCATGGGATGTTTTCAAAACTGCAGCAGGTGAGCTACAGACTAGACCTCTCTGATGTCCTTGCAAGCAACCAAGCTCAGGCTGCAGTCGATGGTCTTCTCTGCTCTGGAACCACCAGACTCCCCAGAGGCTCTGTAAAAACTACACGAATTCAGGATTTCTTCTACTCGGTATTAGGCCCCTAAACTACAACATATGCACAGTATTAGGCCCCTAAACTACAACATATGCACAGTTCAGATACCAACACCCTGAGCAGCTTTCACAGCCACATCCGCTCAAGCAGTAAGCAGGCAGCAGCAAATAGAAGAGGCTACATCACCCAAATGTCACTCGCAACCACTTTGTTCAAAGCATAACCTCAAAAAAGAAAAGTGTGGTTTCTCTTTCGTGTGGTTTATCTTCTCTGTAGTAAACAAAAGTCAGAGCAGTTGTTAAAAAGTTCAGATCTCCGAAGTATTATGTGTGAATTTTGAGCATCCACCTCCGGAGCAAGGGGTCTACCACGCAGCCGAGGTACTGGAAGGTCGAGGTGCTTGTGCATCAGGAATGGCTCCCTGCTGTGCAGTCCCCTGCATGGGCTGCCTGACACTAGACCAATCTCATGTGAATTGAACCTATTTGTACACGTTGCTGCCACTTCTCTCCTTTTTTTTTTCCAGACCTTCCTTCTAATGGGAATCAACGGATTATTAGTAGCAGGTTCAGAGCATTCCAGCTTCCTGTGGTAGCAATGAGAGCACAGTACAAGATACAAACAAGTATTTGTTGTTAACAGTGGAGAATAATTCACAGGAAGAATTTTTTTTCTCGTGGACTGGAATTTTTTATTTTTTTTTTCTTTATGATTATTGCACTGTATTTTGCAAACCTCACAAATGAGACCGTGATATAAATTATTAAATCCATAATCCTCCTTAAACAGCTATCTGTCCACTACAAATACTGAATGTTATCTTCAGTCACAACTGAGAATGGACTTATATGCATAACAAGATAAAATCATCTTGTAAATTTACTATTAAACTAAACTATCCTGTGAGAGCCAACAGGCTCCCTAAGAGAAACAATCCATCATCTCTTTCAGATGACAATATTATTTGTTTTTCCACTCTTTACACTCCCAATCCTATTATTGCTCTCTGCAATCTTACCACTGCTACAATAAACAAAAGGTTGAAAAGAGGCATGTATTTCGTGCCCCAATAATAATGGAAATCTTATTTAAATATACCTTATTTATAGGTATATTTGTGCACAAGTGCTTTTAGACCAAAAGTATTTCTTCACCTTTGAAAACATCTGCTTAAATTTACAGAGGCATAATTCTGCTCATAAAAGCATCATGCCTTATGTAGTTACCAGAGCACTAAAAATGCAACCAGTTGTTTCTGATCCGAAATGTGATCAAAGTAGAGATGCTCTGTGTGGATTTTGTGAAGCTCCTGGAAAGTTCAAAAAATCTTCAAAGTCTCAAAATAAGCAAGTAACTCTAAATAAAAGAATTCTTTCTGCCTATCAGCTGGTGAAATATTTTGGTCAGCATGCCAACTTTAACTTATCATCACCCACTAGTAGAGAACACCAGCAAGTAATATTTATAAGAAGCTGGGAGAAATAATTTCATTGCTCTGTGATCCAAACCCACATCCATCACTGAGGCCTTCTACTGATTTAAATAGGCACTGGATAATTTTTAAGATCTGATGAATCCAATTAAACAGTAGCAAGATGGCCTCAGAGGAAAGAAAAATCTCTGTATAATTATCACCACCAGCACAGGTGTATACACTGCCTTCTGTGTGACAGCGACAAAAACGCCCTCCCTGTTCAAGAGTGGCAATTTTGGCACATACCAACAGCTGAGGGACCTGCGACCTCTCAAACCTCTGGTCTGATGCATGTTCTGAACACTGCCTCCAGTCTGTCAGCCTCTTGAATGCTGAGTTTATACATGATTGACTACTAAATGCTGTAAAATTGTGCTTAGTGTTATTTCTACTAGAAGCCTTCTTAATTTTTAAGTCCTTTTTTTTGTTATATGTTACAAAAACACAGAAGTTCTCAGTCCAGAGCCTCCCTCCAGACATACGTCAGATGTGGCTGGCAAAAGTAAAAAACAATGAAAGCAAAGGGATGAGGTACCAAACTTGCAAAAAAAAAAAAATAAAAATGCAATAATCTTTCTCACTTTGTAAAATCTTTTGCTTGTGTTCACCTCTAAGAAAGTCATCTATATTTCTTTAGTTTGGGGGGAAAAAAGCTCACTATACAACTCACCATCCCTTGCTAAAGTCAGAAGTGTTAAAAGGTCTTTGAGGATTTGAATAGTGGAAGAGTCCTTATGGTATCTGCAGCATTATACATAAAACCCCTGTACTTTCATGTCCTCCATGTCCCAGCTTCTTAAAATGAACTAAAACATCTTCACATGTTCTGTTCTTTCACTAAAATGAACTCCTCCATCATTAGTTAACTCAGACATAAAACACACTGATATACTGACCCTCCTTTGGTATGGAATCATCCAAGACTAACAGAATAAGCTGTAACAGAGGTTTTGGCTGGCTAAGAGGTTATTTAACAGAGACACATATTGCAAGGTAAGATTTCTAAACAATAGCAAAAAATAGAAACTGAAAATAATCTGTGACCTTGAAGATCACCGATCACATAGCACTAGATTAAGTAATGACGACTCAAAGCCAAAGTGCACCATACATTCAAATCATTAAAGTACAAAGGACAAAAAAAGAAAAAAAAAAAAAAGCCAAAACTGAGCTAGCAATAAGTGATCATGGTCAATTAGGGAGTAAAATGCATGACAGGAGTAAGGTGACTTTTATGGGAAAAAACATGTTGGTGAGAGGCACAAAAGCAGTGGCACAGATGAGTTCCAGAGTGACGCCACAAGGATATGAGGATTATAAAAACCTGCTTGTACTTCCAATGAACTCTGCTCTCTGGCCAGGCAGATGCATTAGTCCTTAAGAGGGAAAACATTAAAAAAGTAGGGCAGCAGTTTCATCTGAATCCTTTTGGGGGATGTTTTCATTAAAACAGTCTGCCCCTTTTCATAGTTCAAGGCAAGATACACACTTCTTTCAAAAGTTTATCTAATTCTGAATACTCAAGCTTTGTCAGTGGCATGTAACTAAGACATATTAAAAAGCAATAAATTGTCCCTATGTTATGAGTCAAGAAAAAGGGTTTCTTTCAGATCCATAATGTCAGTCTGTGCTTCCAGCGAAAAAAAGTACCTTCTCTCTCTGTCTTTTGAAGGAGAAATGTTCCCCTTTGATGCTCCTGGGCTTCAAAGGGTGAAGCCCCCCAACTGGAACATATCCCAAGGAGACAGGTTACATTGTAGAGCCACCATCAAAAACCATTTATCAGATGAAGTCGTAAGCTAAAAATCAGTAACAGAAAGTGGCAATTTGACCAGTTTTCTGTATTGTCCTAATCATGCTCCCAAATTCTGAGGGCAGGCTAAAAATTGCCTTCCTTCAGATCTAAGATAAGACTGTTTCCACTGTTCTGTGCAAAGCTGTACATAAGCTCATGGACAAAGACGTCACCTTCATGGATCCCAGAGTGGGCCCACTGACTTATTCCAGAAACCCAGGCAGGTAAAGCTTCAATGAGGAGAAACACAGCTGTCAAGGGGATGCACTAGCATCTTCTTGTACCAGTCTACCCCTCCACTACACCTGCGGGGAACTGGGTCCAAGAGAACCGTCATACCACCAATACATGAATTATTTTGAAGAGGAAAGGCTACTTGGGGAGGTGAGGGGACATTCTCTTCACTGTTCCTACTGAAACTGTTCTGTTGCTCTGTACTGCTGCTGGAGCAGGCTGTAACACACCACATCAGAATGATCACGTTCTCCCATCCCTATTTCCCTGGGCTGTTTCTGATTTACTATGAAGAAAAACTGGATAAAATCTAGGCATTACCCTGGGAGCTGGAATAGGCACCAGGTGCTTGCACCTCTTGCATCTGGATAGCACAGGTTGTTTGCACAGAAGTGGAAAGTTCAACGTGCTGTACTAGCCTCAAAACTTGAGTAGTAACAAGAAATGCAAATATCTGAAGTCAGGTTGGGAAAATACATCACTACATCACCAGAAGCATTTCCCTTTATTTTCACTTGAGAAAAGTATTTCAGTTAGGGTTTATCTGATTGGGAGGTAGGACTATGGTTAACTCCTGGTCAACGTATGATTGCTTTAGGAGAGGAATAACAACATACTCACTCTTGATGTCAAGCCGTTAGCAGGTTGAACCTGGTTATGGGCACAGGATTTGTGTTTTTCAAGCTTCCCTAAGCCGCAGTCACAATAACCTTTTTTGAAGACAGTTGTAAAGGGATATTACACTGAGATTTCGTATCAGCAGCCAAGAAAACGCTCAGGTAGATGTCAATCTCCAGAGATAAGCAGTTGAAAAAGATAATCCAAAATGACAATATAAACAATTCATATCAACGACTACACACACAAAGCATTGCTCGCAGAGAAAACCAGACTGCAGAGGCAACCACAAAGGGATTTCAGTCCTGCACTTCTGCCCCATATCCCAAAGGTAAGTAAGACAAGCCCCCAAGCAGTATCAGGGGCTTGACTTCCACACAGGCTCAGTCCTAAACACGTAACATTCACAAATCCCAGCATCTGGTTAAATGACTTCCCCTGAAGCATCCTGACTAGAGAAGATCCTATTTTAGCCCCATGTATCATACAGGGGCCTTCACCTCCCAGTTAGGCAGGACACAGAGGCCCCAGGTCAGGACCATTAGGAGCGAGTGCTACTGAATCTGCACCAACAATTTGATTTAAATCTGCTCAGCTCATGGCATGAGTATTTTTTAAGGGTAAATGAATCCAAGTGTTGTTCATTTTGTAAGCCAAAACCTGACATAAATATTGGTAATGCTTCTACTTCCTTTGATATTTGATTTGGAAATAAAATCACTTTTGATTTCTGAGCTGAAAGCTTACAAACATTTCTAAATACAACATTCCACTTGATGTAAATGTATGTTTCAACAGAAACAGAGCTTAGAACACTCTCTAACAGTTTTAAAAGACTGCTTTAAAATGTTTTGTAAAGTCAAAACACTTGAAGTATATTTAAGTCCTGGGTAATAGGTAAATAACGAAAAAAATACATCAACAGCATTTTTTCTTCTCCTGGTTTGAATGAGCTCTTTAACGTCCACATTGGGAAATACTATTAGCATCATTTTCAAACACATCGAAACACATTTTTTAGGCACATACAGCTCGTAATTCTATCGCCAAATTCTTCTCTCATTAAGAGCAGCTTCAAGTATAGATTTAAGTGGAAAGCTTTAATATCTTGTACATATGTATACTTAATATTCTTAGCTGCAGAGGGTGATAGCATCAATTATAAGACTAAGAAGAAAACCAGGCATAAATCCAGCCCTAAGTAGAGCCACGTAAAAGAGTTAATTTAAGTCAATCATTCCTATGAGCCTTGCTTTTACTCAGAAAAATATATTTTCTACACAGATTGCTTTCAAAATAACAGGGTTTAGCTGTTAGTCACTCTAACCATTCAAATAGGAACATTAAAGTTTGAATACTTGTTGTAAACCTTTCAGGATGATAAATGAAAGATAATAACCTCTTCATCAATATAACTTTTATTTATTCATCTGTGAACATGGCAAGGATATCATAGGCAACACCGCCGCCTAGGAGAACATGGATTTCACAAACTGTTTGGGCAGAAACACGCATTTAAATAATCATCCAAATCATCACCCCATTATTTCTATCTGTAAAAAAAAGAACAACAACAAAAAAAAACAACAAAAACAACCCAACTAACTCCCCCCAAAAAACCAAAGAAACATAAGACCTGAACAAACGAACAACCTAGATTTTTTTTTTCCATTTTATGTCTATGCCAACCACATCTGTCCCTGACTTCAGAAGTTGTAATACGTAGCACTGACAATGGCACCTTTCATTTGCAAACACGTCATAAACATGAACTGACTGTCATTATACCACGGTACCTCACCACAGCTAATCAACACGATGGCATGGTCCTCTCCCTGCCTTGGGGAAGTGCTGAATTAAGTTTGTGCTGCCGGATCCCTGGACGACTGTCTGCATCCTGAAAATTCTACGCATAGAAGTGAGTTTAGCATTAAGTGACTGACCAAACCACAGCATAAATTCAAGAAGGTTTTTCCACTCAGTGCTAATATTTTGTGCTATAATCCAAGAATAACTGACCAGGGCAGGATACAATTTAATGTAAACCATTTGGAGTGAAAGGTATTATTTTGCCTAGTGAAATCTCCCCCTCGCAGTCCAGCTCACAGACTGAGTCAGTGGCAATCTCATGGTCAGGAGAGATCTGGGACATCCTATCAAAAGGGTCCTCACGATTTTCCTCACAGTCAACCGCATTTGGGATCATGTTAACATAAGCAGTCGCTATCTCCTTATGGAAAAGGGTGTCCTGGTTGTAAGAGATAAGCTCATTGCTTATATTAACAGTCTCCACTGGAGTATTAGAGCAAAACTGACCACATCCCAGGAGGTTGGAGAAGACCTTTCTAAAGTCAGCATTGAAGGCATAGATAATGGGGTTGAGAGAGGAGTTGGCCCAACCAAACCAGACAAAGACATTAAAGGTGGTCTCGCTGACGCAGGGAAGGCCAGCGTGAGGGTCAGTGGGTGGGCTCTCGCAGAAGGGAACCATGCAGTTCAAGATGAAGAACGGCAACCAGCAGCAGACAAAGACGCCCATGATGACAGAGAGAGTCTTCAACACCTTGGTTTCTTTCCTGATGGAGGACTTGAGGCTTGTGTGATGGTGGCAGTCAACGTGGCTGCTCCGGCAGCTCTGCGCATGCTCTGCTGCCCTCTCCAAAGAAGAGATACGACGAATCTGCACCTGGGCAATGCGGTAGATTCGAGTGTAGGTAACTATCATGATAGCCACCGGGATATAAAAACTGATCAAGGAGGAAGAAATAGCGTAAGTCCTGTTGAGGCTGGAGTCACAGCTCTCTGATGGTCCAGTGAGGCTATCATTGCTGTCAAAGGTCCTATCAGAGGGTCTCATTGCTGCTAACGCCACCCATGTGGTGCTCATATCTTCCGCCCAGGTGGTGACAGCACCTGCTGCTGCCCAGCCAGCACCAACTCCATCTCCAATATCACCAGCAGCAACAACATCCCCACTCTTGTGCCAGTTGAGCTGGACAGGGATGAAGGAGATGAGCACAGACAAAGCCCAAGCCACGCCGATCATCACCAGAGCTAACCGTTGGGTCATTTTCCTCTCATAGCGGAATGGGCTGGAAATAGCCCAATACCTGTCCACGCTAATCACACAGAGGTTCAGGATGGAGGCCGTGGAGCACATGATATCGAAGGCTACCCAGACATTACAGAAAGCCCCAAAGGGCCAGTATCCGGCCACCTCTGCCACCGCCTTCCAGGGCATGACTAGCAGGGCCACCAGCAGGTCCGAGACAGCCAGGGACACGATGAAGATATTGGTGACCTTGCTTCTCAAGTGCCGGTAGCGGACGATGGCCGCGCACACCAGCACGTTCCCAAAGAGCGTCCAGAGGATGAGCAGAGCTAGCAGGCTGCCCGCCGCCACCTGCGCCGCCCCGGGGGTTCCCGCCGGCCCCCGCGCCCCG
>VWZK01019266.1:120822-179749 GCA_013396935.1 Baryphthengus martii | reverse complement strand
TGTGAGCATGCTCCGCCGCCAGGGACGCCCCGTCCGAGCCAGCGGGCGGCGGGGATGGCGGGGGGCGGAACGGGATGGGATGGGATGGGACGGCGGGAGCGGTCGCCCTCGGCGTTCCATTCCTTCCCTCCCGAAACCGCGTCATCCTCACAATTTATTTTGCAGCCGTCACCAGCTCTGTGCGCCGGTTCTGCGCAAGTGGAGGGAAGAGATCGGTCCCACCGTGGGGAACGGGGAAATACCCCTCTCCCATTCTTCCCTCCACTCCAGCATCCCCGGGGGCAGCGGGACTGTCGGGAACGGGCACCACAGCTCGATCGGTCTCTCGGTGGGAGTGAGCGAGGTTGAAAGTTGCCGTGGGGAAAGCGGGACGGGCTGGGTTTCTTCCATAAGGATGGGGAACGTAGCCTAAACCGGTAATTGTTCCGCAGCTTTCTGCCGGACGACTAAGATGTATTACAGGCAAGAAACCTGGCAAACGAAATCCGATTCACTCTTTTTTCAGCTCTTTTGTGGGATGAATCATTCCTCTCGGTAGGGCTCCAGCGTAGCTAGAAAAGGGAGCTATGACCCTAAGCAGTGCTGGTGTGAATGCCGTGCCGATGGACTCGCACTCATGTCATGCCTGTGTCTCAAAGCACATGCGTTAGTGATTTGTATTTAAAATACTCTGGATTCAGGTTCTCCAAAACTCAATTATTTTCTTAAAACCATTGACAGCTATCAAATCCATTTTTGGCTCAGCCAGCCTGCTTTAGCACTACAAAAGCTGAGGAAGCCGCTCTCCGGAGACCTTCCGGATGCTTTGCCAGGCAGATTGGGAAGGACAAGACTCTACACCTGCTGGATCTGCAGTGACATGAAAGAAGATTAAGTATTAGAGTTACTAAATACAGAGTAAAATGGATAAATAAATAAATAAACCTCAGACTTTTAGGCAATTTTCTAAAATTGTTGCAAGAAAAACCGGAGCTTCACTTTAGCTCTCGCTTAAGAAATTGGCGCTACTTTTCCACATTTAAGCAGAGTTATATTTAATATTGGAGGGAGAATTTAGTTTTTGTCTCCACTGATTTCCAAACAGCATGACTAAAGCTGTGATGCTGAGGCAATGTGTTGCTTGCACAAACTCTGCTTTCCTAAGCAATGCCTCCTACAATGTCTATAAACGAAGGACCATATTCCAGAAGTACTTGTGCACGTGCCTGTTGAAGCTGCTGGTCCAGAAATGTGGATATTTTATGTAAAACAAGCAATGATTTGCTTGTTTAGCTTATATTCATTGCTTCACCAGTGTAGAGGTGTGTGCATATACATGTAAATCCGTCAGCACGAATTATTTGTATGATACGGTGTCTGTACACATGTATGTATTTCCATGCATTACAGTCAGTACTCATTGGCTGTTTAAATAAACATGTAGGTATCTATCTGCTTAATAATAATAGTAGCCCAATAATAACACAGCCTGCCCACAACTCGGCAGCACCGCGCACTCGCTGGTGGCTCGGTACAAAATCAAAGCCAGCATTGGAAGCAAAGCCGCTGGGCGGTAGCTGGGAGCAGCGAGCATGCGGGTGGACGTTATCTCCTGCCAGCTCTGCTGTGTACGGTGGTGTCAGGCAGAGAGGAGGTGCAAGGAGGCGGGGAAAGATGCCTTAACCCATTGAAACAAAAATTGTCAGAGCTCGTTTGTCAGAAAGAATGAAATTTTACTATGCTTCCTACAGTACTGTCCGCAATGGGCAGACCCAAAGTAGAGTGGAGTTTGCAAAGTATCTCATTTATCAGCCAAGTGCTGTATTTGACTGTCTGGCTCTTGCGTAACTCAGAATTTAGAGGACGTAATATCCTCTCCCACCTATTTCATCTTTGACACGTGTTTTTTAATTGTGACTGGTGTGAACCGAAGTTGCTCATCAGAGATCCCTATGGAAAAAGACCTATCACTGAGCTGGAGGGAGTTTGATCAAAGACACACCTGTACCTCTAGGTGCACTGGTGATGCTGCCTTCAGTGGTGATCCAATATTTCATACATGCTCAAAACTTTCTTTCAAGTCAAAGGAATGTATTAGGAGATCAGGGATATTTCCAGTGATAGTAGAAAAAAAAAATACTCATTTGTATTGGGGTGGCATATGAGACTAAAATCTCCAGGCTGATAGACTCCGGTGAGTTTGGAAGAGGTGGAGCAGGAGCGGGCAACAGGACAACTGCTTTGCTGTGGTGCTTATACCACACTATTCATAGCTCAGATCAGAGTAGCAATCATGTAATGGGGACGTTTATTCTATGTTATAATATTCCATCCATTGCCATCAACATTTTTTTGAGCCTGAGATAAAAACCTTTAACATTTGTAGGTTATTAGCATCCTTTTTTTACTTTCCATAGGCGGTTTGCATATAAATTTCGTTTCAAGAATAGTCCATTAAAACCACAGCTGTCACTTGCTGAGAGATTTGGGGTGTTTTTTTCTCATCCTGAAATCATCTTTGTAATGGCTTTTGTGCTTTTCCTTCAGAGAATTGTCTCGTTTTTCTTTTTTTTATTCACCTGTTAAAATTGCACTTCTCCCTCACAGCTGGCAGATTGGAAGTAATGGAATTTAACTGCTACTGCAATGGTTCTGAGAAAAAAAAATAATCTTTGCAGTTCCTGGTTTTAGAAATACATGTTTTACTAGCTCTTTCCCTTCATTGCCACATGTTCTGTTTCCATTTCAAAATACACAGACCCTCTGTTCTGCCAAATTATATTTATTTTAAAATAGACAACACTCGGAAATTCACACATTCTCTCATCGAAGAGACAGTCAATGTAAAGACATAGAAATAATTAACACCAAAAGGAAGTTAAAATGTATAGACACAGATGTACCATCGAAGTAAACATATATAAATGCTGTGGACTACGAAAGCATCCCATCAAAAACCTCCCATTATGGGTAGGCTGCAAAACAGGCAAGCAGAGGTAGCGGTAGAGGTGGAGGATGTTGGAAGTCACTAAGTCACTATTCATCATGCCAGTTTAGTGAAGGAGATGGACATGTTCCTGACTGTAGAAGTATGTTCAAGTGGAGCTATATTTAGAAGCACGGTAGAACGTATGCTTAAGGTCCATCAGTTTTACTCACTGAATCTGAAATGCTTTACTGCACGGGGATGGACAAAGGTGCGGGTGTATATATAGCCATCTGAAAATACTGAGGAAGGAAGGGAGAGAACCGGTATCGTCAGTATATTCAGCACAGAGAAACCCTTGCAGGCTAGGTCAAGTTCTGCTGTTCATGTTTCAAATAAAAATAAATATGAGCAACTGGAAAATGGTCAGAAAAGCGTTAAAGGAATAATTTCTGGGAAACTCCCTTAGCTGAGCAGAGAGCACCAGAGGGTTAGAAACAGCTGGTGATGTCTTATAGAGGGAAATGTTTTCTGATAATAGGTGACTTTTAATCTTTCAGGTAAGGTTATAAAAACTGCAGTGGCTAGAAACTGAATCCAGGAGAAATCAAAGAAGAGGTGTGGCCATCCAGTGTGACCTAGACAGAGAGAGCCTGATGGACAGGAATCTAATGAAGTTCAGTAAGAGCAAGTGTAAAGTGCTGCATCTGGGAAGAACAACCCCACGTATCTGTACAGGTTGGGGGCTGATCTGTTGGAGAGAAGCTGTGGGTAAAAGGGCCTGGGAGTCCTGGTGGACAAGAGGATGACCATGAGCCAGCAATGTGCCCTTGCAGCCAAGGCCAATGGCATCCTAGGATGCATTAAGAAGAGCGTGGCCAGCAGGTCGAGGGAGGTTCTCCTCCCCCTCTACTCTGCACTGGTAAGGCCTCACCTGTAATACCATGTCCAGTTTTGGGCCCCCCAGTTCAAGAAGGACAGGGAACTACCAGAGAGAATACAACGCAGGGCCACTAAAGTAATTGAGTGGAGTATCTGCCATATGAGGAGGGGCTGACAGAGCTGGGTCTCTTCAGCTTGGAGAGGAGGAGGCTGAGGGGAGGCCTCATCAGCACTTATAAATATCTAAAGGGTGAGTGTCAGGAAGGTGGTGGTGGAGTCTCTTGTCTCTGGAGACTTTCAAAACCCACCTTGGCGTATTTCTATGTGATCTGCTCTTGGTGATCCTGCTCTGATAGGGGGGTTGGACTAGATGATCTTTGGAGGTCACTTCCAACCCCTACCATTCTGTGAACCTGTAAAGTGCACATTTTTAACAACAAGAATGATTAGTGGCTGACGCAATTGACTTTGAGTTGTAATAGATTTGCCATCATTTGCAGTCTGAAAGCCAAGGCTGGATCCTTTTCTTGGAGCCTGTGCTTCAGTTCAACCCCCAGCTGTGTCTTGATTTAGACAGTACCAAACAGCATTCTGTAGTTTGCTTTGTGGGAAAAATAATTTTAGGTAGTTACAGTTATTCCCACTGGCCTTGAAACCTATTTAAGTTTTTGTTGACTTGAGCATGTGATGGATAGTATTAATTAACCATTTATAATAGAATGAACTGTTCTCCCAGTATCTCTGTTGCATTTTTTCTCTGTAATGACTGCAATATGTTTCCTCATCAGCTGGTGATCACTCTCTGGGTGAAGTAATGAAGTAATTGATGCTACCAGAAGAGATTTACACAAATTTTCCTGGTTTTTTTGTTATTCATACTGAGCCTGACTTCATTTAAACTGATGGTAAAAAAAGAAAGATGAATGCTAGCCAAGACCAAAAGCAAAAAGAATAGAATTTTTATAAATACAATTTTCTAGTGAAATGTCTTAGTTCATTTTGTGGCTTTTCTCTTATAAAATAGTATCTTTTATTTCTGGATATTCATAATTATATACTAAAAATTAGTAAGAGCTCACATGATGAAAAGGTTCTGACGATCAGTGACATTTGAAGCAAGATGGAGGAGGGGGCGGAAAAAAAAGAAAAAAAGCCCTGTTTTGTACAATGGTACAGTTTGGGTATGTTGTTTGTATTCTCTGGGTGTGCATGGCTACATCCCAAGTGAACATCTGTCCTGAGAAAATTATCAAGATTTTAAAAGTTATTTTAATGTTCTAATACTGAACATTTGTCTTTTTTTCAATTATAATACCAAAGTGCAAATAAAAATCAGGTGGGCTTAATTCCCAAAGAAGCTGCTGTAATTTTGTCTCTGGTTTAAATAGTGTAACTACTTGCCCTGTGGAGTAATTTGAAAACAAATTTATTTTTAGTGTTCTGATTTCTCTGTTTCTCTAACCCACTGAATATTAATAAGAACTATGAAATTTACATGGAATGTGTAAATTACAGGCTTTTTTTAGTTAATAATTATTATTGGAATACTTGCAATCAGCATAATTTATTTTAGGAGTTTACCCCGTGCATTAACTTAGTGTGGGATTATCTTCCACAAAATGAGGAGAAAAACCAAATCCTTCACAGAATCAAGCAAACAGTAGAAAGCAGATGCTATTGGGAAGACTTTTAAATCTGAAAAAGGTAGAAAAAGGGGACTCAGAAGACAGAAGTCAGCAGCTGGGTCTTCGCCTCTTGAAGAACACAGGTGATGTTTCATAGGGTTGAACTGTAACTCATCGTTGGGCTTCCCTGCTCCTAAAAAGCAGCTGCTGGATGGAAGGGAATGAGATTGGGAAGTGGGACCCTCAAACCTTGGCTGCTTTGCTGGCACTGTGGGACAGCTGTCTCCTCGCAGGATAGACTGTTGCAAATGCTGAAGAGAAAACTACAATGCAAGGTAATTTTTACAAGTGTGTCAGCAGAGCTGATAGGATTTTTGATCTAGATTTTGAAGAGTTGTATAGGACCAGGGCTAGATTTTGTAGTTCAGGATTTATTTGGGGGAAGAAGTCTGGTTTCAAATTTTTTCAAATTTGTCATTTTGAGATAAATAGCTGCAAATTACTGCTTTTACTTAGTTCTGTCCTTTTTTGTTGTCTTAAGTAGGACTTAAAATACTCCTTTAGAATCAATAAAACTCATTCACCTCTGTAGCAGAATATCAGCAATAGGAAATAGTTCTTTATTAAATACCTATTGTAATAATCCTTAGGGCTATTAGTGCTACTGCAAAACACAGAGGAACAGCTGGTGAAGACATCAGCCTGCTGACACAAGAGCTGTACTGAAGTTGACAAAGAAAAACTAAAGTGTATTCTTCCATCTACCTGTGAGAGAGCAACAACTATTTATTCTGAGTTGTGAGTAGCCTTCTGCATGTTGAGCAGCGGCATTTCATCGTAAAGCATGTCTAGATTTGTCATCCTCCTGGTTTCTCCTTCTCTAACACACCTAAGGAGGGTTAAAGAAGAAATATGCACATTTTCAAGTATCAAACACCCACTGTAATGCCTTTATGACACCCACTCTTCCAGCTGACACACTGCAAATCAAAGGAGGGAACATAGACATCAAAAAGCACATGCTTCAATATATCAAAGCAAATACCACAAGTTCAGCAAAAAGTCATAGCCATGGTGGGCTAGCACAGTGTTCAGCCTCAGAACAAATAAATCACCTTTGAAAAGGGAGAAGACAGGACCTTGACAGCATCATATAGGGCATGCCCAGGATCTGATCAGTCCTGGCAAATTGGTCGGTCTGGCATTGATTCGGGGAACAGCACTGCTCAGCACTCCTCTCAGGGAAGGCTTCTGTTAAAAGTCACAGTGAGACCACAGCAGTGGTCGTAATACTTACTGGGAGCCAACAGTTTGTCCCAGTGATCCTTGTGTTGGTAAACTAGTAATTCTACCCAGTTAGATTTTCTGGGTATTATTTTGGCAGGGCTGGCCAATTAGAAGGCTCTTATATACACTAACTTTCAAGTTATGTTAAAAGATTATTTTTTGCCTTTGGGATTCAGCAGAGGTAACTGTATATAGGCCAGTCTTCATGAGACGTAAAATGTGTATTGATCCGAGGCAAAAAAAGAGTTGCTATAGGGAGCAGTGGGTTCCTAAATGTCAGAGCAGAAAAAAAAAAAGGACAGAAGCTATCAATGGAAATATTGTCTAGCTGCTTTCACCAAAGAAAATATGGCAGATTAAATTATCTGATATTTGTGAATTGTTTGTTGCACGTACGCTGTACTGATTGCATTAATTACCTGCAATAATGATACCCAGCGCTGGATGTGAATTTTAATTTTAGAATAATTTGCAGCTACTTATTGTTGCTGCCGTGGCCTTTATAGTTAAAAATAACTAGCTAATGCAATTTCTTTTAGGACTATTGACCAAGGTTTGTGGCCTGAAGAAGGACGGGCTCTTTTACCTAGCTGTAATTCTATTGAAACATAAAAGATAATCAGAATTAGAGTTGCAAGAAGTTTCACATTCATTTCTGCTTTGACAAAATATGAAGTAGTTTCCTTCCTTGAGTGTTTAATCTGTTAATTATTCCCCACTAATATATGCTGTCCCAATGTCAGGTCTCCTCCCTGTAATGTCCAGACTGATCTGCCCCTTGTCAAGTTTTATCTATACTTGATGGTCACATCTCACAGGTCCAGTGTTGGGGCCGCTCCTATGAGCAGAGCTGATGGCAAATGCAAGGCATAATCATCTTGTCTTGATATAGGAAAGTTTGGGTTCTTGACTCTTACTGCACTGGAAGGGTTTTCCAAAATGGTGAGCAAAGATAAAGGTTTGGAGAGAAGAAAGACATTCTGGTGCTTGGAAAAGGACTTGAGAAGAGAATGCTCTCAAAAGTATATTTGGCTAGTGTTATGTCCTATTAAAGTATTTCTTTAGTAATGAAGCTCTTTGGTTCAAGCAGGCAGTGGTGGAAAATGTCACCTGGGGAGCACTGCAGGAGTCCTCCTCATATCTGGGAGATAAGCAGTGGGAAGGATGAGGAAGGAGGTTCATTTAACCAGCTACCATTAAGACATCGTTACGAAGCTATTGCTTACTATCTCAGAGCTGTTAGTTGCTGCCTTCCTGCCAAGGTCATTGCCTGTTAGAGGCAAAATTTCTAAATTCAGAAGATGGTGGATACAAGTCTGAACCAAACACCAAGTGTAGATTTAGCCCTAGATAATATTATGAATTATTTCCACACATTTAAAAAGTATTCTGATCTTCAGTTAAGCCTGGTAAATATTTGATTGCAGAATAAGTTAGAATAAAGAAGTTGTGGAACCCTTGATAATCCTGGCTGTGTGGACAGGAGCTGTTCCTCGCTCTGCTTTGATTAAAATGTTGCTGTGGTTCCCCAGAATTAATGGCTCTACGTGTGCTTTCACAAACCAGCTTTTAATTCCAGATATGTTGCAGTGGTATCAAGCAAAGATCTATTGGAAAATAAACATGAAGCACCCACTGCTTGTGCAGTTGTGACAGGAAATGTTGTATAAAAATAATAGTTTGTGTTTGTTTCAAGTGAAGGAAAGAGATGGCAACTGGTTTTCCTGCCATCTCTGTTCTTTCACAGATTTTCACCTACTGCATCCACCTTTATTTGATAATATGTTCTTAGGTCTGAATTGTGGTCCATCTGCTTCTGGCAAGAACTAGAAAATGTGTTGATAAAAATTTTACCAAAGGACGTATTTATAGGGATGAAAGTCAGTTCTCTTTTAGGTGAAGAATAGTAGCAGAGGAAGGCAGAAGACGTGCCATTGAGAACTGCAAGATTTGCTTTAAAGCTTAGCCAGATGAGTGGGATTTCCCACTATCATCAACTTAAATTCATCCTTTAAATCCAGTAGAGCCAACCCTGTTTTTTAAGATTCCCATTAACAGTTGCAGCTGCTTCAATTCTGTTTAAATACAGATCTCATTTTATTCATGCATGCACAGAATGGGGCCAAATCCTTGGGGATGAGAGTTCCCAGGGAATAAGTGATCCAATGAGCCAGCTGTATGTGTACCTCTAAACAGACAGGGCTATCGAGAAAAATTAAAACATGAGTGTTTGTGTTAAAATCTTGAAGCTTGGGGATTTTTATTTTTTTTTATTTCATGGATTTTGGGTGAAATTTAATGAGTGTATTGGTTTGTTTTTTTCATACTCCATCATGTAAGATATAGTCAATGGTGCCCACATTCATTTTTCAGGATCCAGAGATTAAACACTTAAGGATATTTGCGCATCACTACATGCAGATGCTCGTCTCTCCATTCGACCTGTGTTTTGCACGCTATCAAATCACATAGAGAATACATAACATTCAAGCAGCATTCATTGCTTTTGCCAGGCTGCCTTACCAAGGCTTCAACAGGGCCATTACAGGCCTAATCAGAGACAAGTAAAGAAATGGTGTTAACTGTTAATATTAAAGCATCGTTTATAAACCCACAATCTAGCAGTGTGCAGAAACCTCGCCTTAGAGAAAGCTCTGAAGAACTACCCTTTTAAAAAGTCTTTTTGTCTTTATTCTTGCAAATGTGATTTCTAAGCATGTCTTTCTTTTTAAGTAATAAATTAAAACTCATATTGACTACACAAAACATTGTCATAAAGTTTACGAGTAAATTACCCTGGTCACATTATGATGATGATTGAAATTTGCACTTCATTTTCAGCTAAAAGTGATTCCAGCTAACAACAAAGCCTGAAACTTAACTAGATCTACTAGATCTTTAATTTTCTTCTTAACCAAATCCTCCTTTGTTCAGAGCTTTTGCAGGAAAAGGCAGGATAACTCAAGCAGGATATACTATGTGCCTCTACTTAGGAAAGAGCAGATTAGGTTTTGCAGGATTTATTGCATGCTGCTCAATGGAAGAGACAGTCAGCTTTTTTGCTTGCCTTTTTTTTTTTTTTTTTAAATGTGCTAATCATCTTAATAAGGACCTTAAATACCCTAGTCAGTGGAAAGAAGCATGTACTTAAATTACTTGGATAATTTCCCTCTCTGCTGTTCTCTGGAGCCATCTACTTCTTTGCACTGATATTGTCCCCTCAAAGTCTATGGACCACAAGTGAGCTATACAACACAGGAGAATTTCCAAAATTACCAAAATAGTCATTGGAATTTTTAAAAAGTGGTTAAAAGAGGAAATTCAAAGTATTGAGAAATAGGAATCCAGTTGTTTTAGAAAGATTCTTCCACCTTCTTTCATCTTACAGTTAGTGTCACTAACATTAAAAAAAAAAAAAAGGTTGGAAAAACCTATGGTCATGCAAGTTTGAGTCTTCAGAGGCAAATGCTTGAGGATTGTAGGGATCATTTCACTCCTTAGCAGCCTTTATTCCTGTATATACATAAGTTTAATTGCTTCCTAAGCATAAATTATTCAATAAATAAAATCATCTAGGGAGGAAGGGGAAAAGTCTAATAGAGATGGTGAGCATCAGAGAATAACTTTCTGACTACGATTATGCAGCAACAAATCAGAATCCTTCACATATCAAATGCATTTTGGAATTGACTAAAGAAATTCTCTTTAAAAAAAAAAAAAAAGATCTCTTTTAAAGTCATACGAAACTGGTCTCAAAGCCATTCCCTAGACATCGCAAAGTACACAAACTGTCCCCCAGAGTCACCTCAGGAATGTAACAATGAGCAGCTGTCATACCTCTCTCTTGGGTAAGCCCAATCTCCTGCCTCCTGTCACACACTTGAGCAGACAGATAGGCAGAAATGGGGCAACTTTGTGCTATTTCTTACATTTTAAAACCTGTGATAAATTAGTATTATTGATAATACGCTAAACAAAAATAAAACCGAGAAGTTTGAAAGCGGTTTTTTGAGAAAGCTCAGGTTTAGCACTGATCACAAAGCCAGCTACGTTAAACAATCTGATTATTCCTCCCGATCCAGAAGTCTATGTTTCTTAAACATGTGTGTTTCTAAATTACTCAGAACATGACTCACCATTGTTTCAAGAGTAGTTAAACAAAGTAGTTAAACAAAGACCTGCTTCCATAAAATATTCTGCATTTAGATGACGGTATTTTTTGAGAGAAATCCTGTTGTGAAAACCTCTTAAGCTTCTCAGGCCAAAACCAAGCCTCTGGTCCTGAAACAGAACCATTTAAGTCAGCAGGGTTTCATTAGTGCAGCTCAGAACAGAGTTTGCTCATTAGCATCTTTAAAGCATTTGCTCTCTGCCAGTGTGCTGCCTTAATTCACTTTTCTGAATAAACTTCAACTTCAGCACTCAAAATCAATTTCATATTGTGGACAAATGAAATCATTTTAATAGCAATGCTAAGAAACAGAAAGGGCTGGTGCAGCTGCAGATAAAATATAACTTAATAAGGATGTTATTTATTTTTGAAACTCCCAAATATGTGCTACATGTTTGCAATACAGCATATGGCCCTTTTTTTTGGCACTAGGGATTAGCTAGCTCGGCTTTGGTTGAACACAACTGCTGGGAATCAGCTAAAGACCACCACTTCCAACTGAAGAATAACATGGGAGCCATCCCATAGAAGAAAGGCTTCCTCTTAAAAGATGAAGTGGAATTTTTGCCTTACCTAGTGAAATTTTTTTTCCTGATACCAGAATTAACTGGAGAGTTGGTCCAAGAGTTGATTTAGAAGGAAGACTAAAGTCTTATTTAGTTATCTGAATGGCCTTATTCTCTCTAAAACAGAACCAGTCTGAGAGACAACCAAGTGAAGTGGTTAGAGGTGGTATTCGTGTGGAAGTTGGTGAGATCAAGCTACTGTGTTCAAGAGGAAAGATAGAAATAGTGACTGTCTAGAATGAATGTAAGAACTAATGATGACAGAACATGACAGGCAGCCCTAGAGAAAGGCAGAGATCACAGCAATCTTTTAAAAAACACTTCACATCGAACACCTGAAATTGCTTTGCAGGGTCATAGGAGTTTTCATGCAGAGCCTTGCTGATGGTTCATCTACTTGAGGCTGCACCTGCGACTTCAGGTGAAGGTTGCTTCACTTGATCTGGGTTTTGCACCAGGTGAAGAAGGTAGCAGAAATTCCTAGGCAGGTTATGGCTGTGTGTACTGCAAAATAGAACTGAAGATGAATTACGATATGAAGCAACTCCTAGAATTTATCGGGTAATCCGTCGAACGGTCTGTGTTTGCCATCTAGTGGTACAAAGTCAACATTTTTGTTCTGTTGAGCAAGAGCAGACAAGAGAGCTGACACCTATCTCAGAAGCAGACCTCTCCCACGCAAAAATGCATCTGCTTTCAGGCAGACGGTGGTAATAACTGTGTAACTGTCCTGTTAAGAACAAGGGGCAGAAATTTTGCAGCCCTCGACTCACCAGACTTAGGACTAGATCATTAATTAGTTAGCAGGGATTATCCAGTTCTTGATCTGTCATTCCCTTTCAGTATACTTGTCGTTGCTTCAGTCTGTCAACCTCACAGGTGCAGATTCTAAAAATATTCAGGCAGTCCATTTTCACTGCTTTCTATGAGAATTCAGGCAACGAAATATCCTAGGGATTTGTGATTATGTTCTAGCATCTTATAAACCACACCTATAAAACATTCAGCCAAGAGCCCTCCAGATTTCTAGAAGCATCACCTATGCTTTACAGCATCCCTGTATGAAGACGTGCGATTATCTTCCAACCAGACTGAACTACAAAGAAATTAGCAGCTCATAATAAAATTATACAGGGAATATATACCATTCTGGCAACAGAATGTACATTACTAAACATAAGCTATAAGACTAGTTTTCTTTCATAAAATGTTTCAGGGATGTGTGAATAAAGAATTAGGTAAAAGGATTAACTTTATTTCTCAGCTGTCATATAGTAAATACAACACAAGGGGGATGCATTAATAGAAATACATTTTATCAGAAGAAATTATATACAGTATGATACCTAACCATACATGTTATTTTCCTGGATATATAGTTAAGAAAATAAGAATTGTATATTGATTTTTTTGCCAGTGTCCAGGAAGTTTAAAATAATTCCCACATCCCAGGTGAATAGTAAATGTTTTCAGGTTTTACTACAAAAACATAGCTAGCAATTAAGAGTTTGAGTTTTCATAGTATCTCTGTGATTCAGGAGCATCACTCAGTGTAGATGTTCCTGGGATTTTCCTACCTAAATCATAGAGATTTATTATTTTTAAACACCTTTCACAAACCACAATGAATGAAAACAAAGCAATACCAATTATACAGAGGACAAATCCCAGACGACTAAAACAAATATTAATGAGATCAAATTAACTTTACTGTGTAGTATTAATCATATTAACACCAATATGATTCTGAAAAGTGCACCTATACAAGAGCACCACCTATATAAAAAAATATGTGGAAGAAAAATGAAAAAAAAAAAATTACATGCTATTAGCTACGGTCCCCTCTTTAAAAAAAATTATGGAGTGTTCTATTTATTGAGCAGCTGTTGCTACGTTCACTCATTCATTCATCCACTCATTCAAGTGTTATTTATTTAATTCATTATGCAATCAATTGTTCACCGAGGGACCGTATATGATCTATGTTTTACAATTGACCTCAAAGAGTGAGGCAGCTGAATGCATCCGATAGAAAATGGAAAAAGGCATCGCAAGGTTCACAACAATTATCCAGGGTTCAAAGCCAAAAACTATTTCTTCGAGTCCATTGTCATATTCCGGGCGGCACCCGAATGCCGGGGGTATCCACAGCTGCAAGGAAAGAACGCAAGGCCAATATTAATCACCAGTGAGATGAGTCACTAGCCCTTAATCACTGTGACCCCACTGAACTGCAAATTGGTTTCAGAAATCCTTAAGAAAGCCTCCCTGTTGCTACTGGGGCACACTGGTAGAAGGGGGTTTCAGCTTCTGTCTCTACTGCAGTTTTTCTACTGTGACTAAAACAAGCCTAGGCTCCCAGATTCCGCATGTAGATACACTTTAAATAAATTTTATTCCCCAAAGACATATTTGTTTATTCTTCCAGAAGAAGTAAAATTTATTTGCTACAAACTATAGGACCATGTAACTATAATATACTTATCAGACTTGAAAGGCTGGGAAGCTTTTGGGTATTAACTTGTGACTCATGTTCAAAATGTCTTACCGAAAGGTTGCAGAGGAATAAAAACGCAGCAATGTTCTTCAGAATTCTCCTCTTGTTGTTAGTAACTGAGTTTCTACTGTAAAATGAGAAATCTGAGGCCGAATGCACGGCTGAACTGTTTTCCTGACTTGTTTCTTCTTTGGCACCACCATCACCATCATTTTCTCTGCCACAGATGCTGCCCTTAAACAGGCAGGGCACCTCCCCGCTGTCAGCAGCAGCTCTGCCGTTGTAAATCTCTTTGTACGAGGGGCTAAGTGATAAAGTGCTCCCCCGAGATATAGTCACTATTCGAAGAGTTTTAATACTGTCGTTCACCTTTTCCTGCTCACGATGTATGGATTCAATAATAAAGAGGTTCTGAATATATTTCTCAATAATAACCAGGGCAGAGTAGGGCAGGTTGTACCACGTGTATTTCGGATGGGCTTGGGCACAGATAATGGCAAGGATCGAGCCCCACGAGAGGAGCCAGGACCCTGCAGCTGTGCCCACCAGCAGCTCTGCATCAAGTTTTCGAGCAGGATTTTTTGAATTGTCCAACGATCTGTCTTCCAGTCTGTAGATGAGGAGGGCGACTATTCCAGCTGTACACATGAGAGCCAACACAAAGATGGCGTGCAAGTAAAACATAGTAAGCGCTAACTCGCTTTTGATTTTCGAGCGTCCAATCTGAATTAAATACACAACGACTATGGCTATGGTGCTAGTCAACACGATTAGTCCAAAAATCATTCCAACAGTTATGCCGTGGAATTTGAATGGAGTTTTGTGTTGCTGGTGATGCTCGACTTTGCGGCCAATGTTCTTCCACAGGACATAGAGCATTGTGGATGCTAGGATGTGGTACTCTATATTAAAGGGGTAGAGGTAGTATATTCCTTGAGAGAATATCGAACAGAGAGTTGTGGTTGTGCAATTGCACTGAGGCGCATGATCATCTAGGACTAAAGGAGAGGGAGAGATTAGTTACGTGCATTATAAGGACTCCTTGTTTCAAGTGAATAGATAACACAGAAATAAAATAGTAAAACATAAAAGGTAAAATTTCAGTCAAACAACACATCACTCCACCCAGTTAGTGACCTCAGAAAAGGTCTCATCATTGACTTCATTAACCTAGAAAAGCTTTTGCACATGCACTCAACTGTGATCTCTGACTTCACTGCTCAGCCACTGAGTAATAATTCCAGCACGAAACTTCAGCAAGATCTTGGTAAAAGTACTTTTTTATAACACAAAAATCCAGATCCCAAGAGCTTTGATTTCTCAGCCCTTCAGCTTAGAAGGCTTTTACAGAAGCTCAGGGATCTGTGGATCAGATCAGGAACAAATTTAATAAGAAAAGGGTCAGTTCTACTCTCATTTTTATCAGTTATTTATACTAGTGTGGTTTCTGATATCAAAATCACTTTATTAAAAAGTTGTTTATGTCTAGGAAAGATGTGAAATAAACTACAGATACTTTCATTCAATTTTCCAGTATAGTTTTAAGGTTAAAAAAAGAAAATTAAAACCCAGTCTTCTCAGTTGAGAAGAACCTATGAAATCATTGTCTCTCTACAGTGCAGTTAACTGCATTGTAAACCCCTGAGGCATCTCAATGAATAATTGCTTGTATTTGTAAAATAAATATATTTAATATGCTTTTATAACCTAAGCCAGTAACTCCACAAAACAGAAATTTCCACAGTGGCAGAAAAAAAATCCAACAACCTTATTTTCACAGTATGTTTATTTATAGATATATAAACATACATGCTAAAGAGCACACTTTTAGGCACTGGTCTTAGATTCGTGCCTGAATTTTTTTCTTCTGATTTCTATAATTTCAGAAGAGGAGAGGAGAGGAAAAAATTGGTATTGTTTTGTCTCAAGCACACATTGTTACAAGATGAAAAAAAAGGCTTTTGCAGTGGATTGTATGTTAATGCCAAACTTGTCTTGGGGATCAGTACTTCATTCGCCCTTGTTTCAGATGCTATTTCTGACTATTCATAATTGTGTAACAATTACGGCAGCAGAATAATAGGAAATAATATAAGGAAGCTACTTCTATTTAACAAGTAGAAATATCAAGAGGAGCCACTAACTCATGATTTGCCTGCTCTTACTACTGCTCCATGATTACAAAATCTCTAACTATCAATTCACCTACCTGATTATTAACGGAAACTAGACAGTTTCCATAGATAGATACAACCGGTAACAACTGCAAATAGATGTAAAATTGTGGGCATAAATTTAGACACAGTTATGCTGAAAATACTATTTTACAGATTTTAAATTTTTTTCACTTATATGTGAACTTTGGGAGGAATTATTAAAAATACCTAAAATTTTCCAGCTTATACAGACTATAAGTAGGCACAAGATAAATTAGTTCAGGATTTGATTTTGTGGAAGCAAAATCAAGAGTTTTTAGGATACAGGCAGTACTGAATTCACTGGGTGGGGAAACATACATTTTCCTCTTCAAAAGCTGTCTGTCTGTAAACACGACCAAAATTTACCATCTGTATGGATAAACTTCCATAGGAAGAAAATGACTTACACCCGCTGAGAACTTTTATTTCCTCTTTAAAGTTAAGCACTCCTATTTACCCCATGCTCCAGGAGTGTTTGAAAGTGGAAGGCATCCCCAGCATTTATACTCAATGTTTGTTTACTGCAACTTGTATCTTCTCACCAACGGAGACAATGGTTCATTATTAAAAAAAAAAGAACCACCCAGAGCAAAATCCTTGTCTTGTAAAGCAACACTAATGGATAACCCTCTGAGCCATCCCACTGAGTCTCGTAGGACCATATGCCACATGTAACCACTCTCCTGGGAAGGATTTGCAGGATTGTCCATGATTGTTTTTCTATGAATAGTAAATGTTATATGAATAGTAAATATTTCTTCGTAAATAGTAAAATGTGTTTTTAAAACTGCTATGTTCACTTTCTATGATTTACTAATAAAGAGGTTCCTCAGTGATGTTAATTCTAAAAAGAAGTGGTTTTTAAAATCTCTTTGGAACTTAGAAGAAAACAACAGCCTGGATCATATATATGACAACGATCATGTAGCATTTTAGGTGTGAATTGATCACGTTATCAGCTCACTACCACTTGCCCGGGAATGGCTATGATGACATAGTCATGAATCCCCCAGTGACACAGTATTTTGTACTGCATGTCAGAGGAGGAATTCCAAAATGTACCATTCGTTCCACTTACCTATTGTTATGTTCCCAAAACCAAGAGTGATTAGTCTTTCCTTATGCTCATTCAGTTGATGTTTCGACTCTGTTAGCACACCGTTTGTCCACAGAAGTAAATTTGTGAACACGGAATGGATAACTCCAAACCTACAAAATAAGGTAATTATTGAAGGAATCTGCACAGAGTATACCTCCCTGCATGTTAAATAAAATGGATTCACTTTCTTTAGACATGCTAGGTGGCACTAGTTAGCTGTCAGTGCAGGGAAAATTAAATTATAACCGATCTTTCTAAAGATACTCGTCTGTGGAGCACACTGAATATTAGAATTTCAAACTTTTATAGAAATAAAATGGCTTAATGTACTAAACCATGCTGTTATTATTTGTTATGCACTCTTAAATGATGGTTGTTATTCTTTGGGCTGGACAAGCTTCATGTAAATAATAGTGATTGAACAGTTTGAACAGGGTTAATTGTTTTGCAAGCCGTATTTCACAGTCTTCTGCTGTGTTGCTTTGTACCCACTGTGGCTGGTCTTTCTTTACAGATACCACTGCCTTCTCTAACCTCTTGTCCTTTCATTTTGGTCTCCTGGAGAGAGTTAAGCCAACAGAGGGCTTTATCCCATTCAGCCCACTGGTACAGTGAGGGTAGATCTCCATGTGTTTTTGAGACTCCTGTTTTCTGACAAGCCAGGTGTTTTTCCCTGCACCTGAGGCTGGTAATGTTCCTTCATCAAGAAACAGTTCTTTATTACTGCACTGTTCTCACTGATAGACTTGCTGTTAGGGATATCTAAAATTTTATTTATACACGGAGCTGATTTCACCAGCTGACATTGCAAACCCTCTCCTCACTGGCATGAGGCTTGAACACTTAAGAGCAAAAAAAAAAGGAGAACCTTATCCATAAATGATGTTTCTGAGTAGAATTCTTTTACTTCCCGTAGAAACTGGTCAGCTCATTGATAATTTGAGATGGGTGTTTTAGAAGTTACCATGGCTGTTTACTTATGTTCTATGTAAAGATAATGCACATCAATCCACCTGCTCACAAAACCAAAAATACATCAGAACTGGCTCTTCTGCCTCGAAGACTAGCCCTCAGTTCTATAAGAAATCTATGTATTCAGCTGTTCAGTGGACACATCAGTTACACTGCAAGAACCAAGTTCTGGTGTCAGAAAAGCGCACAACCCTTACTGATTTGGGTGTATGGGCCATCACCACCAGGGAGGTTGTGTTTCCCAGTGAATTTGCGTATCTGCATCTAGTTCCAAAAGGTGCTTCCATAAAAATCAATATAAAATGCCTCAGATGTGTTGCACTGATTGCAGGTTGCTGATGCAGATTCCCTTTCAGTAGCAAAAAAATAAAATAAAATAGCATAATGCATGGTCCTAAGATGCATATGTGCTGCTTCCACCTTCTAAAAAAGCAAGTGACACTAATATCATACCTTGCCCATTTCCCTCTCTTACGAGAAAAATATACTTATGCTGTGACTGTTGTCTATTATAAAATATAAGCACAGTTTAAATATGAAAAAAAAACAATTCAGACTAATAACTATCTTCTCACTTGAGTAAATGGAGCTACTCTTTATTTCTATTAACACAATTATGAGGACAATCAAACTCAGTAAGAGTTTTCAGTGTCCCTCATACAGTAAAACTGTAAGTGTTAAGGCACTGTGCAGACCTACGCCTATTAGCATTCCAGATGAGGATCAGATCCACTTTACCTTTCAAGAGTTTTAAAAGACTGGATAATATCCTTTGCATGGCACCAAAGAAAGTACACCTAAATGAAAGGAATACAGAGAAATATTGTTACGCTAATGAGCATGTGTGACACTCAAAAAGCAAAGGGCATCTGTGGACAGAAACACTGCTGATTATGTCCTCTGATGATTTAAACTGTGGTAGGTCCATCTCCACACACGTACTCATGATTTCCTCTGATGTTTCAACCTAGAACCTCTCTGGCAGGATGAACCTAAGGTTCCTCATATGCAGAGTCAGTGGCTCAACAGCAGAAACTCCCAGTATGACTCACCAAAACATCCTGCATCTGTTATCTGGAGACGCTTTTTGACAAGGGAAATAAAGCTATCAGCCGTGGACCAGCAGTATGATTGCTGCAGGGTGTGGCAATGCTAAATTTGAATAATTTATTAAATATATGAAATTCAGTGAAGGGAGAGAGATAGGTGAAAGGATGCCAGACTCGATTAATAAAACAAACAGTGGCCACCCAGGAAGCAACTACTATCAGTCCAAGAGACAACCACATTGGGAACAGATGCAGTTGCACTCAGGATTGGCACAGAAAGCTCAAGCTGGAGAACAAAAGGGAGAGAGAACAGTATTGAGTCAGCAAGTAAAAGGGAAAGAAGTATTAAAAGTGGGAATCTCTGTTTGCTGGAGGAGAATGGCAACTGTAGGATACAGATTGTTGCTGATACAAAACCGGTTCTAAGTACTGATAAGTGCCAGGTGAACGGTACCAATATTCCTCAGGGATGTTAGAGTGAAACTGGGAGTAGTTTACTCAGAATAGCTCCTAAGATACTAAACTATCAGGAAAGAAATAGTCCCACAGGTTTCTGATAAAAACCTGCCTGGTTTGGTGTTCCAGAAATGGTCTGAAAAGTGAAAAGAATTTTGGGTTCTTCTTCAGCAATTAGAGTAACTGGAATTTTACCACTATGCCCGTTAATGTAGGCACCCTACACCACAGCTGCTGTTGTTCAAGACAGTCAGTATCTGATTTTTGAAAAAAACTAGGGAAATGCAATTCTCTGTGGGTCACCTACACCACCCAGCAATTACGTGTTTGTTCATTCCTCTAATGAAGTGTTTATCAAAAGGAAGTGTGACCACTGTAAAGTCTCAGGTGTAGAAACTACAAGTTATCATGGAGGTTTCAACTGAAATCAAACAAATTGAAATTAGCACCTTAGTCTCATCTAATGCCATGTTCAATTTTCCATTCTGGGACAGATGCAGTAAAATCTAAACAGCAGCTGTGAAAACTTTCTTCAAAGCTTAATACTGAGAATTTTGAACATCTGTTCAGACATTCTAGTCAACAAAGTGGGGGAAAATAAGAACAGAAGAGTCAGGAAGGTAAAGAAACAGCATAAAATCCAGTTTTGGCTCACAGAGTACTCATTGCCTCAAAGGGACTTCTGCCTGCAAAAGAATGCAATGCACAGCCCATCTTGGAAGGGCAGGTCATGTTAGTTCTTTGTTTGCACAGGTGCAGTATGTACATATTTATTAATTTAACAGCACATATCAGGATGCCTCATTAGAGTAAAATACAACAGAATCTGACACATTCTGCAGAAAACAAATCCTCTGGTTTTTAGATGACAGATAATTAGGGATGTTCTCTGCTGTAATTTCATCCTGGGTCTCAAAAGACATGAGAGGATTTGTCTGAGGTATCTGGTAAATTACTTATTTTACTTTTCCATTGATTGCTCAGGCTAACATTTGAGATTTCATAGAATCATAGAATCATAGAATGTTAGGGGTTGGAGGGGACCTCTAGACATCATTGAGTCCAATCCATCTGCCAGAGCAGGATCATCCAGGGCAGGCCACACAGGAACAGATTCAGGAGGGTTTTGAAAGTCTCCAGAGAAGGAGACTCCACAACCTCTTTGGGCAGCCTGTTCCAGGCTCCGTCACCCTCACAGGAAAGAAGTTTCTCCTCATGTTGAGGTGGAACCTCCTGTGCTCTAGCTTGTACCCCTTATTTCTTGTCCTATTACTGGGCTCCACAGAAAAGAGACTGGTCCCTTCCACTTTACACTCATGCCTCAAATATTTATAGACATGAATAGGAACCCCTCTCAGCCTTCTCTTCTCCAAACTAAACAGTCCCAGTTGTCTCAGCCTTTCCTCATAGGAAAGATGTTCAAGTCCCTTTCATTATTTCCCTTTCATTATTTCATTATTTTAAGCTAAGTATATGATCAATTCTGCAACATAGGGTGACGTAAAATTTAAATTAGAATTCTTGTTCCCATTGTTCAGCATGGTTATACACCATTTCTTCCACACTCCAGTTCAAGGTAGCTGGAAACCTTGTCAGCTCAGGATCACTGGATGCAACAAAGAATGCTGCATGCAGATCATCAGGGGAAAAAAAAAGGCTTTACTTCTTTGTTTTGTTTTTCAGAGGTAAAGCAAAGAAGCTGCACAACATGGAGAGCAGATACTACAAGAGTGTGAAATAAAGATTACTTCAACCAAATCAAAATTTCACCCTCAGATAAAAAGACAGAAGAAGTCCGAGTTACTGCTTAAATTTCAATGTTGTTTTTTTTTGTTACAGAAAGCAGAAAAAATATATGCTGTTCAAATGCTTATTTACATGCAACCACAACTGCTAGGAAAATCTTTTCATTCTAAATCACTCAGTAATCTTGGAAAGTGCATTAAATAAGCTGGCTATAACTGAGCATCTTAGTTGAGTGACTTTTTCTTTCCCACAAATCTGCTGACAGGAGCTCAGAAGAATTCACATGCTAAACTATCAGCTATGGAATACCACCATATAAGATAGACCCAAAGCCTTAAAATAAACAAGTAGCTGGAATATTTTACCACTCACTGCCTATGTTTGCTGCTGTGCAGCAAGTGATAAGCATAACAAAATGCTTCTAGAAGGAAAATCTATGTTTATTTGGTAAAGGAAAGATGTGCAAGTATTTTATAACAAGCTAAATACATGGGAAGAGTTTTGTCCCTTTGAAGTATCAAACCTCCACCCTTAACCACAACAGGGTATCAGTATAGACAGAATTGAACTGGTGTGGCAAGTCCTACATACAGAAATAAGTGAATCATCTTTAGCCAAGCTGCTCATTTCAGCCTGGAAATTCTGAAAGTTACATATATAACTTGGACTAAAAAAAGTACGGAACTTCAACTACAGGAAAACATTTTTTCATTATTTCTTTTTTGAACCCATGTGAGTTTTACAGCTGAGCAATTTCAGGTTGCAAAGCCTGCATTTGCACATAGAAAGGATATACATGCACAAGAATTTAGTTCTCAAACGTATCTTGTGATATGCTTAGAAATTAAATTAGTGTAAAATTCACTGATGATGAGAAGATAAAAGATACTTTTTGCAAGAAAGACAGGATATAAAATGGCAACCAATGACCTTTACCTGTAAAATGGTGTGCACGGCATGTGTAACAGGAAAAATGCCTTCAGTTGGTGATAAACAGTTTGAAAAATCAATATAATATCCAATTTTAAAAGAGTCCAGAATTAAAGTAATCACTGCAAATAATGTAATCCCACCTACAAATGAAAAAGATATTAGAAAATGTCAATGTACAGTAATGATGTCTAGAGACAATCTGTACCAATAGCCTAAAATCTGTTTAGGGAAATAAAAGTTGATCAATATCCATGTTCTTGTTTAGGGAGATAGAGGCAGATCAATGTTCATGAAGATAATTGACTTGATTTAACAAGTCCCTCTAATTTGTGAAAGCCTCTGCCCAGTATATTACAAAAGCAGGTCCCCGTACATGTCTTGCACGGTCAATGTGGAGGAGCCAGTCCAGCGATGGCCAGGACCTGGAGACCTTGCGTATGGCTCCCAGCTCCTTCAAGGTCAGCCTCTCAAGTTAACAGGAGCAGGGAAGCAGCCATACAGTGCATGAATTAATGCTCTATACAGCCACACAGCAAACTATAGAATTCCAGGGAGCTGAACAATCATGTTACAGTCTCCTGGCCCAAGAGCTCGACGGTGGGATGTAACACAATCCCTCAGTATGACTTGCCCCTGGCTCAGAAGGTTTACAGAGATCAAAACTACAGTGAGATCTATGGTTTATTCTGCTAGAAAGGAACTAAGATTTCATTTCTGTGACTATTATTTTCACACACACACAAACCCCTATTTCTCTAAATATGTATTTTGCATCCTAAAGAACTTTCAAAATACATGTTTCCCCTTGTTGATTTATTTTTTGTCTTTCAGGAATGTAAATAGCTGTTACAAATTCATTCTGGAAAGCCATATGGTAACACAATGTGTATTTTTAATTACTGGGTTTGTTAGTATTATTCTGATTGATTTTGTGATTCATGGTATATTTAGAAAGTATGCAGGAAACAGCCTGTTTCACTATTTGTCTGAAAGATGTCAATCTTACGGACTTCATCTGTATTATAATTGGTTCAATGAGGTAAAAAAAAATAAAAATCTTGCATAATTACAGTGATTTGGTGACTTGACAAATTATTTTAGAAAGTTATTTCATTCCTCAATCATGACACTAGTAAGACAATTTCCCAGTGAATTCAAGGTGCAGGATTAAGCCTTGAGGAGCTGCTTTAGTGAAGTAGTAATGTCAGAGCAAAATGGGTGGAAAATGCACGTCATAATGTAAAAGTTCTGCATCCTTGCTTCCATTACTTATGAGACTGGCTGAGCAGCATAGGATCCCAAGGGGCTTCTTAACTACAAGAAATGGGAAGAAGGAAGGCAACGCAAGACAAGGGGCACAGGTTTAAATTCACAAAAATAAATTGCAAACACAGATTAATGATCCATCTCCAGCAGAGTGCATGCATCTTGTCTTTACAAAGATGACCTATACTGTAGTTCCACTGTGTCTTGCTTCCATTCCACAAGGTCAGTATTTGAGCTGTATAGTTTTATAGCTTTACATTACTGTCCAGCAGACTACTGAGGTGGAAAAAACCTCAAACACAACAAAAACAAACCAACAAACCACACACACATCCAGTATTGCCGAGTCCTGGCTTATTTCTTGCCAGTAACCATCAAGTAGAAAAAGCGCCATAACAATACAGTCACGAAAATGCCACTCTAAACTTAAAATTTTGTTCAAATAATAGACAATTTAAAGCAAACAGTCAAAAAGATACAAGCTGAAGTCTGCCAAGAGCTTTATAAGTTGACTAGCTGTCTGTGCTTTAAACAGAACCTGTGCTGCTGGAGAATGTGATAAAATAAACCCATTTGTGAGGCCACTCTTAGTGGCTTCACTCTTTGTGAAGAATTCTTTTTGAGTTCTCTTGGCTCACTTGGCTGAACTTGCAAGAATAGTCAGAGCTTTTCCTAACAGGACGGTGTACTCCAGGGAATAACGTCTGGAATAAGGCAAGGAAATGACTTCTTAAGCTTCTCTGTGATTGTTTGGGTCAGGATATCTGCACCTTATTAAAGACAAAGCTCTCCCTCAATCTCTTCCCACATTCAGACTAAGAGCAGTTCTTGGTCTATCACACAAGTGGGAAGACAGCCATGCTCTAGGGTTCACACAGCTGCAAAAATGCTCAAGGAAACCTTTCTGTGAGCAATTCTTGTAAACTGTTTGTCCATCTAGTGTAGTTAACTGTGTGCAAAAACTCAGTTACAGGGGATTTTTGTTGAATCGTTCTTTTTCAACAGTTGTCATAGAAAAATGCTCTAAGCAGCCAGCTACCATCTCTTTTCTTAAAATAATATTCACAGTTCAAAGGGAATAATGAATATATACTTATTTTATACCATTTATACAAGATCATTTGCTCTCACAAAGATACCAAGGAGATATTCATCAAAAGCTGCTGATAGAACTAATCAAAAATTGCAGAGCGTTCTGTGGAAAGACTTAATTTTCATTATTTCTTCTCCTCCTCTCTTCCTTTTTGTACTTAGTCTTTCAGATAAAAGATTTTTATGACAAAAGCACTGATGCGGAGGAGGGCAAGGGGGATCTTGGCAGAGGCATCGCCACCTGAGTTGTTCCTTAGCTCAAATAAGTTTTCTTTTACCAACAGAGGATAAAGGACTTGAACAGGATTGTTGTAACTACAAGAAACTCGTAAGAATAGTAAAGTGTAGGACTTTCCCTAAGGGCAATTTTGTTGAATTGCAGCCTAGACATCCAAGAGCAGCCGTGGAAGCCAGACCACTTGAGAAGCTTGTACAAAGAGCCATCCTGTGCTGGTGAAAGAAATGGGTAAGGTAACCTAGTAGTTTGTTCCAGTATCTTATTTCTAAGTTTCTGTAACTCCTTATATCCTGTAGGACAAATGAAATGTGAGTGCTGTGCCAAAAGAAAAAGGGCAGGGGGTCCTGCTGTACTTACCCATGTTAAGCAGTATTTATTCCATACTTAGGAGGGGAAAGCTACTCTCTGAGTAACAAAAGCATAGCTTGCTCCAAAATAGGATCAAATTGATCCTGACATTGATGAATTTCATGAGACTGTAAGCCACATAAATTAATAAATGAAAAATACCTGAGAGCTGAATGTTATCTTGAAAAAACTGTGAATAATCAAGGAGAACAATTAAATAGCTAGTACATGAACTCCATACATTTCAGGAAAGAGTCTACAAACCACAGCTGTAAAATGTTAGACATTAAAAAAAGATTTTCCCTAAGTAATTCATACAGTGTAACTGCTAACAGTTGCAAAGAAAAGACTACTAGCACTGAGACTGAGAACAAACTAGATTTCCACAACACAACCTTATTTTTCAAAATAATCAGGTTTTAGACGTTCTTGGAGTTTTCCTTTAGATATTTCATTAGCTGCTGTTGTTATAATTAACTCTTGTCTCATTGCTAGCAGGACAGAAATACTTCATGGAAAACCTATCTTATAGCACTCCTCTTAACATACTCACTTTCCAACCCATCATTTATAATGCTGAGACTGGAAAAGAAGTGGGTAAAACTGGGCTTGCCTATTACTCTACACAGTGCTGGTGTGGCTTGTATTTTTTCCTTGGGCCTCAACCACTTTCTCTCAATATACCTTTATATCCATACACACCTTACTCTGCAAAAAAGGGCGATCATATCCCACCACTACCTGGTCTAACTTGTATACTTTTCCTACAAGCTAATGCTAGCTTTAAATTTCTTGCTTAGATGTTCTATGTACTCATCTACAAAAGGGATTTTGTCCTCTTCTGTCTAACTCCAGATGTTTCTAAGGCATCACTGTACACAAATAAATGGGAATCTTTGCTATACATTGGTGTGGAGAGCACTTGAGGACCTTTCTGACTGACACTAGCCTGAAGTAAGTTGCATTATATTGTCTGGAAAAAGGTGGTAATTCCTCCAAAGGAGCTGCATGACACCAACAAAACTGCCTCTTCCCTCAGCTAGATTCTATTTTTCAAGTGTTGCCAAACCAGCCTAGTAAGGGCAAAAAGGCACCGGAGCTTTCAGCACTGTAAATGGTAGGTTGGAAAGAGAGGATGTTTAACAAACAGCTTTCCCATACAATCTCCTAGTATGTTCAGCTTATGTATATATTTACTTTAGAGAGCCCTACACGTACGTTAAGTTGACAAATACCAGGATGGCTCCCGGTAGGGATGGAGTGGGTAACAAAGCGGCAGCAGAGATGGACGATGACACGGACGTCCCGTGCACGGTGCCACCCTGCGTGCCACGGGCCACTACTTACACTTCAGCCAGCGGGCTCCGGCGTGCGTGTCCTTGTCGCGAATCAGACTCCTCTGCGTGCAGCTCCTGCAGAGGTACCACAGCATCCACAGCAGCTGGATGAGCATCAGCGTGATGAGGTAGGAGAGCAGGTGGCTCTTGCTGATGCCCACGGCGTGCACAGCCCAGGCGAAGGTGAGCAGCAGCCCGGCCAGGAAGAGGTTGATGCCGTACTGGCTGCTGAGGATCTCGGCGTTTTTCTGCGGGTAGCTGCCGCCCACGGAGGGGGAACCGGCGCCTTTCTCCATCTCCCNGGGTGGGGGCCGGGAGGGGGGTCCCCGGCTGCCGGGGGCTGCCCAAGGGAGGGTTGGCTGTCGGGAGGGAAAGGTTTTGCGGGGCAGCGGAGTCTTGCCTTGGACTCGGCCAACAGTCGGGGTCGAGATTAGGGTGAGGGAGAGAGGATGCAGCGGGAGGTGATCACGTCCATTGGCCAGGGGCAGGGGACCCTGCGCGGCTGGATGGGGGGAGGAACATGGAGCTTATGTCTGTCTTGACAGAGACATGAAGAACATGGTCCGAGATAGGGAGCGGTGAACAAAACACCCTCGACCATTAATGGCTGGCTGGGAAGCCGAGGAGAAGCCAACGCTTGGGAAATGTTCAGAGGAAGGGAGGACAGTGGATGGAGCCGGCCCTGCAGCCCAGGGAGCCAAGAGCCAGTGCCGTAGGTGGCAGTGGGATCTCCCAGCACACTTTCATGCTCTGAACCCCACAGTCCTTGTTTTTGGAGATGTGCACTTCCACTGCTAGTAAATAACCTTGGGTTTCAGGAATTTTCTAGACCTTGAAAAGGCAGGAATTTACCTTATTTTTTTACTATGTTCTCCTTTGACAAGTCTTACAGTGATGGCTAGCTGAGGTAGCAAAGGCTTCTGCAGGATTTAGTCCCCTTATTTATTCACTTTCCCAATCTTTACACACATTTTAAGTATTGATCTTTTTATTATTTAAACTGCTTAGTTGTAACTGTGACCTATGGTCATAAGATACTAAATTATACAAACCACCAGCTTTGGAGCACCAATTGGTTGCTTATAGGGGTTGAGAGGAATTTAGCCCAGTGTAGAAAGACTGAATACTTTAAATGGCATTCTGTTTGCATACAATATGAATTCTTTTAATTCTAGGTATTCATGTACATTCAGCCAGAGGGTGAATTTGGAGGCCAAATACCAAGATAGACTGGTCCTTGTTCTGGCCAGGCAGGTCTTACATGTTTGCCCTCTGTCTGGTGGTATCGTATCAAATATCCAAAGCATTGTTTTTTTTACAGTAAGTGACCTATGTCTCACATCAAACTAAGACTCTAATTCAGCTATATCAAAAAAAATTGAATAAATGAAAAGACAGTATGTATTTAGTCCACTTCCACTGGCAAAACTTAGGGAGGTTTTAAGCTTTTTCTCTTCTGATGCCAGAAATTATTAAAAAGGGTTTTTTCTTAAATAGCAAAGGATATTTCTGAACATATGTAAATTTCTGAGGTTTGCATTCCTCTTAAAGAACAGGGAAGGAAAACAAAATGGCAGAAGGGTGGAATGAGTGAATTCTGGAGAAACACGTATTTAGGTAATCATAAGGAAGTAGGAGGTCATGCCCTTTGTTAACTTTGTCCTGCTCTCAAGAAACAGGTATCTTAAGTCATCTAAAAACATGCCTTTTGAAAAATGCACTTAACTGAAAGCTGGCCTTATGTTTCTGTCTGGCCTGTAACACCAGCACAAATAAAAAAAATATAACTAGTCAGTTGAGGCTTCAACCACCTCTAGCTCAGAGCTACCATTATCAGAAGCTTATGGAAATGCCAAGTCTTACTTTTATCTTATGTCATGTAACCTTTAAAGAATAACAAGGAACTTGTTTTCATTACAGAGCTTCTATGGGTAACTGTGATAAAGAATCTTCATTGTGTGAACTATTGAATTCAAGATTAAAAGACCTTTTACAAAGGTTCGTAGTGACAGGACAAAGGGTAATGGCTTTGAACTGGAAGAGGGTAGATTCAGATTAGAAATTCGGAAAAAGTTCTTCACTCTGAGGGTGGTGAGACACTGGAGCAGGATGCCCAGGGAAGCTGTGGGTGTCCCATCACTAGATGTGTTCAAGGCCACACCAGATGAGGCTTTGAGCAACCTGGTCTAGTGGGAGGTGTCCCTGCTCATGGCAGGGGGGTTGGAACGAGATGATCTTTAAGAACCCTTCCAAACCAAATCATTCTATGATTATTCTAGAGCATCCCTTGTCACCTGTGAAGAAAAGCTCTTCGGTGCCAGTACACATTCCCATCCTCAAATGAAATTAATATAAATGGATACAGAAAATACCTGTGGTGGTCTGTAGCCAGCTAACACATACAAGCTTTGATAGAGGTGGGGATTCTGACCACCTAATAAATGCTTTCAGGAAATGCTTTTCAAAATGGAATTACACCTTCAATAAATCCAGCTGAGAGGTCATGAAAGACAAGCATACGCCAAGTCAAATACAGTATTTAACATCTATTTTATAGGCAAAATGATGGGCTGGCAGTTCCCAAGAACAGTGGAATTAGACAGTTAAACAATTAAGTACTGAACAATAATTGATCACTTTTATACAAAGTTTATTAAGATGTCCAGAAAAACAAATGTGAAAACCCATGTAGCAAATAGTAAGTTTAATTCAAGAGTACAAGGCAACTTAAAACATCTAGAGCATTTCTATAGTTGACAAAAATACAGTGATAATTACCATCCCTGAGCAACACTGCATTTTAAATATCATAATAAACAACGTTACTCAAACGTACCTGTGTATGCACACGTAAAATTGTTAAAATTTGTTAAAAGATGAAGACCTGAAGATAAGCAACTTGCCCTTTAAAAATGTGAAGTACAACCGGCGTTAGAAAACTTAAGTATTACATTTAAACAAATCAAGCTGTTAACTCACTCTGCAAGCTACTTAATAGTAGTGCTAGATATATTTTATTTTGGTTTGACTGATCCTTTATATTGCATACTGACAGCAACTTTTTTCCTTAATGGAACAGTAGCAGCTTAATACAATGTCCATTTTTACATTACTGAACATTTCATGTATTGTGTATTCAGCAATGGCATGAATTTGAAAGCCAGAATGAAGAAGAGAGTCTTCTCCAACAGTCCAAACTCCAAGCAACAATCACGAGTAAATTTCAACAAGTTTCAACACCCAACTTCTACATTCTCCTATCTTCCAAAAGGTGCAAGTGTGAAAGTATTTAACACAAGGACCTATATAAAATGGTCTAGCAGCTAGACTAGCCAGGGTGAACAGACCAAGTTATTTTATTTTCCCAACTGTGTATGATTAACAGCAATTAAGTTATTGTTAGCCTCTTTATTGCTGATGAAGAAAAAATGGCAACTTCATTAACAGGCACTGCTAAGAATGAAAAGTTAATTTACATCCTGAATACTGAGAAATAGTGCATACATCAAGAGAATTTACTTTGTGCTCTTAACTTCTTATGTAGTGTTAATATTGTTCATTATATTGCTGGTTATTCACAGCTTGATCACCCACCTTTGGCTGTGGACAAGCTGTATCAGCACAAATAGAATCTATTTATTTCACTGATGGCACTGCCAAATTGTCAATGATACAAATACCAACCACCTTTCTAGGCCCTTACCCCGATGTCTATCTTTTTTCAAACACCAGATCTGAAGTGATTAGGTAATAAAATATTTCTTACATGGTAACACACATAATATTAGAAATTTAATAGATGAAGAAAGTTCTCATGTCATCTGTGAGATTCCAGATAACAGTATTTTAGCTGTCAATTCAAATGGAAAGACTGTAGTATTAAAAACCCACAACACTTGAATTAAGTATCAATTACTTTCAAACCAAATAACCTGCTTTGAGCAGGAAATGGATTAGGTGACCTCGAGAGAGCCCCCAAATAGTTTAGTGCTACATAACTGACTTATTATCCATCTGCTTAATATTGAAATATGAATAAAAGCTTTACAAAGCAGTGATGAAATGCTCTATGTTACTAAGAGAGGTAAAAACCTATCTATTTTCCAATTAGTCACTAATCAGTTGTTTTCTCCCAGCCACTGGCTGATCTATGGTTATGTCCATTGGACCTATAAATCAGGTAGTCTAAGAATTACTGTATCAGAGCAAAGACGCAGTGTTAGAAATAATAAAAGTACTGGAATGTATCAAGTGTGATATCCACTTTACAGGATAACAGTTACTTGAGGCCTTCACATGAAGCTGGAAGAAAAGAAAAACAACCAACTTGAATAAAAATCCTCTAAGGTTGTATACACTGCACGAGCTGTATCTTGTACTAATTCCATATTGATTATGGTTTTGCATCACCAAGTAATAATTTGGTCCTAATTATTAGGCCGATAATTATTTGGCCTAATAGATAATTAATAAATTCTGTATAACAGGATTTACTTGGCTGTTATATAGAAAATCAGAATGTTTTCATAAGGTTCAACTGTTTGGCATATCTGTAATTCACTTGTACTTCCTACTTTCTAAGTACAAATTCATGCAGAGTGGTTGTTTTAGTCTGTTAGTATGATCAGCTCTAAGACACTGAAATGTGTCCTTTCCTGAGATCCATCAAGTGCTCAGACAGAATATAGCTAATGACAGAATGAATAAAGATGATTTGAAGAAGTCTGCATTAACCAGTGTGACTGAAGCTCCCATAATACAGCAAAGAGGTTCTGAAGTAACTACTGTTGTTTTCAGAAGCCTGTTAAGTGTTGTCAGAGTATGACCTAAGTTAATTACCTTCTTAAAAAATCAGGTTTCTTGATATCTAGAAAATAGGAGGGGAAATGCAACACTAGTTTCAGTTTGCTTATGCAAACAAAAGCTGTGTTTCACTGTCCCAGCCATTAAATATTTTTTGCCTACAACTCTGACACTACAAGAGCCTACACTCACCATCCAGCACTGTCTCATTCACCTTGCTGCACCCCTAAAAATGCTGGGGACTTCCTCCCTGGAAAGGATTTGTGATGGGAAGCAAAACCACACAGGCTTCCCTAGGTTCCCTTGAGAAGTACAGCAAACAAGACCTGCTGAAGGAGTCACTTCACTGGGTGATGCAGATGTCTGTGATACAGGGGACATACCTTACCCTATTTACTGAGAGGTCTTTGATGTCTTCCTTAAGCTTTTTCAATTTCACAGGATTCATCTGTATAATATATCCTAACAAAAGATGCGAGATCCCCTTTTCAACGTGGCAGTTGCTGAGAATTTAGTTTTCAAGTCAATAATATATCTGGTTTTATCTCTGAAAGGTTGTTTTAGGAAGTACAAAGACCTTCTAGTATCTGGCAGTCTTCCAGATAGCAGGTTGCTCTGGACTGCTCATCACAAAAAATGAAAACAGTATAAAGACAAAGATAAGACAAGGAATTTGAATGTTAATAAATAGATGGAGAAGACAGCTGCATATAGATATTAACAGCTTTCCCCCTTTATCATCAGGTCAAGCAAACTTCACTACAAAGTATTCCCAGTCCAGGTAAAAGCTGCAGGTTTTTTGGCCTCTGCTCCCCCATGCATTCTAAGTGCTTCTTTTCACTGTCTGGAATGGAATCTGAAAGAGAAAAAGGATATTCTTCCCCTTAAGACACCTGAATGTTCTCCAGTCACTCTATATGTCACAAAATGTCAATATTCTAAAAGCATATACAAAACAGAGAAGGAATCCTTAAATGGTCTTAGAATCCTTAAGTGTCTAACAAAGCAGTTCATGCTACCAGATAAGTATTTTTTTTATGCTTAAACAATTATATTACTTACCTGAAGGATTTATCCCAGAAGCGACATAAACATCACGAGACCCATAAACTGAATGAAGAGCAACAAAGGTGTCAGAAACGACCAGACAGGCCACAAGGCAACATTGAAACTGGAAATAAAAACAGGAAGTTTTCGGTAAGTTCAGTTGCCATACTCTGGAAATACCAGCCACAGAAAGAAAATATGGCTCAAATAAAATTGACATTTAAATTCCTCAACCTGGAAAAATACTTCTTTCTTTATGAAAACAAAAAGACCTCAGCATCTACTTAGTAAATTGGTACTTTAGTTTACTGTTTATTTCCTGCCAACTTATCCTAGAACCTCAGTAGCTGCTGCAGATTTTCCACTCAGCAAGTCCACCCAGTCCCATCAAGGGTAATTTACTTTCAGAATCTCTGAATAAGAAGCAACTGAAAATTAATTACTTTTCCATGGGGATACATGGCAACTGAGAAAAGCCTTGATTTATACTTCCAGCCAAGCAAGGCCGAGTTAACTGAAGAGAAAGGGGAAAACCCAACTTATTTTACAACTGAATTACAAGGATCATACATTTCCATAATTCTAAACTATAAGGAACCCTTATCTTTTTCAGTCTTCCTTTTTTTTCTCTCTGGCATTGCAGCAAAGACTGACTGAAGTTACTCAGATACAACATCTAAGCTTATAGAGAGAATGAGCTTTCCTGCAGAGAGCAAATTAATACACTGGCACAGACACATACAATTTTTTCATTCACATGCACATTTGTTCAATTCGGACTCCTATAAACTCATGAAGTAGCTCTTACTGTAAGTACCACTCTCTGACAAGATATAAACCCTTGAAGATCAATCATATAACAATAGTCAGAAGCAGGAATTTCAATAGATGTTTGTTATTTATAGATTGTTTGATAATGAAGAACTCTATTAGAAACTGATCAGGCATAATTTTTTCTCAGCTAGAGAATACACCGTTGTCTTAATTTGTAAACTTCACAAATAGCTGCCAGAGGTGAGCAATTTACACTAACAAAACCATGGACTTCAGTTTTCCCACGCATTTTCAAGGCAGAAAAGACCCAGCACATCTGCAAGTGCACTCAATAGACCGTTTGGAAATTTGCAACTCTTGCTTTCTGGATGAATAATGAAAGTGGAAGAAACTATGCTACGCAGAGCTGGTATGATCACCAATACACTTAGTGGAATTAGAGAAATTACACTTTTTTATAAAAGGAACCCACTAACACAGACTTGCACTGCTTTAGCAGAAGTTTGTACTCGGTGTTGGAACTTACCAAATGGCTGCTGCAATAAAGGTAGCTGTTGTGATAGGTATCAGGGCTGGATAGCGTTCATCGTAGTCCTCAATTCCACGATACCACTCAAGATAGAGTATGCAGTAAGAGGCAAAAGATAAACACACAGCCAATAAACAACTGCCAAAGGCAAACCACCAGCTGGGGAGGGGAAAGCATGTTAAAGCACGTTAAGCACGATCACATCGCAGTTTGCACATTAATTTTTATTCTAGTCTACAAACAGGACAGACAATACCTGTTAGGTACAGATTGGTCTAGAGCTCCTGCATTTTTTTTCCTTAAATTACTTCTACAAAATACTTTTTGCCCTTCTAAAGCTGTCTAATACACATAACTGAGTTTAATTTTGCGGCGCAACGTTCCTGTCCTTTATTTTTCCCCTCAAATATTTGGGAAATGCAACGCAACAGATCTTGTCGGTGATCTACTATACTACTACACCAAAACCACTTTGTCAGTAGTGAAATAAAGTAAGTTCCACTGCAACTGTGCTTCTCACTATAAATTAAAATATTGATATTTTTGCAGCAGAAATGTTGCAGAAAGCTTTAATAAGGTTTCAAGTTTACGAACTCTCATATTTAACAGGCAAGAAACATGAAGATTTTTCTTTATAGCAGCTGAAGGAACTTGTGGAGAAATCCAGGATTTCAGACTCAGAATTAAGGAAACAGAATATGGGATTATTTAGAAAAAAGCACTTCTAAGACTCTTTGAGGACACACTTCAAGGATGAGATGAGAAAGACAACTAGGGAAGGAGGTACATTTTAATAATACCTTATACTCATCTGAATGTGTATTTAGTAAATAAAAATTGTAAAAAAAAAATTCTTATTACCACAGTTTGATCACTAAATTACAAAGGGTAATCAAGGATCTTTCTACTCAGGTAACTTTTGGTCTGGTATGATACAGTAAATAACATACGCTATTTTGGTAACTCAGTACTAGCAATTAAAAAAATCTGCATTAAGAGAACAGTTGCCACAATCTACCTAAAAAAAACCACGCAGGAAAAAAGGGTCCTGCAGGGAGTAGATGGGGCCACACAAATAATTTGCTCACATCCTAGAGTTACTCATTCCTATCCACATCCAACTGGATGCAGGGTGTATCTAGAGTAGCCTGGAAGAGCAGCTCCAGAAAACCTCACAGCACAGAGCAAGGCCCTGCTCATCTTTCACATACTGATACAATAATGACCGTGACAATGCAAGAGCACTTCCTGGTGAATCTATCGAAAAAATATTTAACACCCATCAATTGCACTGAAAATAATTTCATAGAAAAGAAACAGAAGAGAAACAGAAATCACTACATGGAAATTATTTCGCTAATCTACTCAAAGCAGCCTAGAGAACTTCTAGAGAAATTAGCTTCATTTTGACAAAGATTTCAAGTTTTTTTGATTACAAAACCCCAACACTTTCAACAAAGTGGGTAAAGATTTCTCATACTTAAGTGTAAACTTGAACATACAGTATTAAAACATCCTATTAGAACAAATTTTGCATGTATACAGATGGCTCACTAGAGCCTAAAGAACGTCATTATAGCAAAATTTTAAGCACTGAATTTACTTAAAAATCAGTGTATTAATAACAACCCAGATGGTCATCTGGTCCAACCTCCGTGCTCAAACAGGGTAAATTGGAGCTGGCTGTCCAGGACCACGTCCAGATGGCTTTTGAGTATCTCCAAGGATGGAGACTCCATGACTTCCCTGGGCAACCTGCGCCAATGCTTGGTCATCCTCACAGTGAAAAAGTGTTTCCTGATGTTCAGAGGGAACATCCCATGTTTCAGTTGGTCCTGTCACCAGGCACCACCAAAAAGAGCCTGGATCTGTTTTTTGTGCACCCTCCCTTCAGGTATTTATATACTTTGATAGGATTCCTCTGAGCCTTCTCCAGACTGAACAGTCCCACCTCTACATATTCCTATTGTAGATCAAGTTTATCCAAGATTTAAAACACAGTATTCAGAGATAACAAACTGAATGCTCAAGATAAAACCACATCTTTCTTTATAACAAATGATGCCTTACCTATCTGCTTGAACAGTTTCTTTAATATTTCTAAAAAAATCAAAGTAGTATGTCACAGCAATCGATGCCAAAATCCAGAATGCAGAATGAATATTCAGTCTGCTATGAGGCTTCCTCTTCCCTACAGCTGTAGACTCTTCTGTAAATAAGAACATAATTACAGCACTAAAGCCACTCATTAAGTGGAGTATGGTTATAGTTACATAAAACATGATGCTTTATCCTTTTAATTCATTTATCTTTGGAGATTATTATACTCGGTATAATATGCTTTGTATTACAGAGGAAGTACTTCTGAAAGCCTCTGCACATTTCCTGAAATAAACCAGATTAAGCAAGGTACCCTTTGATAAAACAATAAAGCAGTAACCACCAGCACATACTGTGTCTGTGTACCCTTTTAGGAAATGACCAGCTGACTAGATTCTGTAAGGGTAATTTAAGCAACTCAAAACCTCGTAGTGTTATTAAAGCATTTGTATTAATCTAGCATGTACAAAGCCAGGCTGGTATTTCCAATTACTATTTTATTTGTATCCTTTTTTTTTTGTTAATTGTGCAGCTTGATTCACGCTGCAGACCATCAGCTGGCAAACCAACACTATCATGGTAGACAAAAGCATGTTTTCTTTTTTCCCTCATCACCAGGTAGAGAAAGCGAAACAGAGCAGGTAGATCTGAAATCAGATTTTTGTGCATGACGGTAACCAACTAACACACTCAGTACTTACACAAACCTGCAAAAAAAGGCCTGAAAAGTGCCTTTGGATGTTTCATAATTCGAACTTTTAATCACTCTGAAGCTACTGGTGGTCGGTGATGCCTCCAGCAGCGGAATGCACACTGACCCCTCCATAGGCATTGTCACCAGCCAAGTGTACTAACACCTGTGCCAGACTTTATAGGCATTTTTATTTCCCAGAGTCTTCCTCATCTACTAGAGCTCGGGGCTGGAGCACTTCAGCACTCCAGCCCCATTACGAAACCCGCGGTTTCCAGTCTTTCCCACAACTCACGTCTCCCTCTTCCACGCCCAGCTCGCGTCAGGTCGGACACCTGAGGGAACACGCTGCTGGCTGCGGTCAAGCGGTACCCACCGGCCAGGCAGCGCTCCCCGTTACCGGGGAGTCCCCTCACTCCTGCCGTGAGCAGAGCTAGTCCCCTTCGCCCGCTTCCGCCGCGGGGGCAGGGCTGCGGCAGGCGCTGCTTGTCCCCGCTCCCCGCCCGGCCACCGCAGTCTNGCGGGGCGGTGGCGGCCCCGCCTGTGGGGGCCGGGGAGCCGCGACGAAGGGCGGCGGGGGCGGCTCCGTTCAGCCCTCACGGCTCCTGCTGTTGCTCGGAGCCTTAGCAAGCCCGCGGTCGGTCGGTCGGAAAGCGAATGAGGCCGGGTGGTCCTCTCCTTGGTGCCCGGGTTCCGGAGCGCGGCCGTAGCAAGTGATGAGCGCGTTAGTGGCTCGGTGATGTGTTAGACATCAGCACTATCGTGGGTCGCACAGATCCCCGCTGAAAGCAGCGAACGAGGGGATGCAAATCCAAGTGCAGAAGAGAGGTGTGTTCTGCCAAAATAAGAAAAAATGGGAGGAGTGGGTAGCATATAAATACTCTGCTGGTCACATTTTGCAGACCACATGGACCTGAGGATGGGTGTTAGGAAAATCTCAGTTTTTCATGACACAGAGCAATGGTTTAGGTGGAACAGCAGTCAAATCGTAGACGTACAGACTCATAGATTCGTAGAATGGCCTGAGTTGGAAGGGACCTTCAAGATCATCTGGTTCCAACCCCCTGCCGTGGGCAGGGACACCTCCCACTGGACCAGGTTACTACAAAGCTCAGAGCTTTCAAGAACCATCGGAATCCTGTAATACTGGACACTCAACTCGTAATTGAAAATAATACACATATTTACAAGACGAACTAGATAAAAGTTAAAAAATAAAATGGCAAAATACCGTTTAAGCTCTGTAGCCGAATTCCTCTGCATAGCGAGATAAGAAGTCACACCATGTTTCTGCAAATAAAACCTTGAAACATATTTTTTGTTTATTCACACGAGGGAACTCAAAATTACTAAATAATATTGACAGATTAATCCTAGGGCTGGACGTTATAAGAATGTTGTGAATATATGTGCTGTATCTTTTGGGATGTGTTCTACTGGGGGTGGAAACTAAGTGGTGGACATTAATTAGGGTACAAGGTAGACTTGCTCTGACCTGTATTTTTTTTTAAGCAGTTCTAAATCTGTTGGATAATTAATGACCTTACCAAATGCCCTTTAAAATGGATGGAAAAAAAATTGGGATAAGTATAACGAAAACAACAGATTTTCTGCATATGCAACCTAATTCATGGAGTGTTATAACAGGTTTACGACTTACAGTAGTTTAACTAGTGTAATGATGAACCCTAAAAGTACATAAGTCTAAGTTTTTCCAGTGTATTTAGTCATCACAGCTTTTTCTTACATTTGGTTTTAACTGTAGGTGCTGAAGTAATGGAGAATTTGGCTTAATCTGTGCATTCTACAGTTTGAAGAAAAATTGCACTGACTCTTCTCTGTCATATAACCTGATATGTAGATACCCTGTGTTGTATAATCTACCTGGAGATGTTATCTTTTCAGCAAAGGGGCTGCTAACAGTAACGTATCAGGAAAAAAACGACTATTTTTCTAAATATCCTGTTGTCAGTCTGGTTTATAGATGAGTGAGTTCTAGGGAACAAGAGAAGCAAGAGTTCTGGTTATTGTTTAACACTGTGCGTTGAGTTTTGAATAAATAAATCCTAAATGATACAAGAATGGACTTTTATATATATATTTGTTTTTCTTAACTGAAAGCCAGGCCTTCATGTACATCCAAATTTCATGTGAGCCATGTCATAGTGAGTAGAAATTGTTTTCACATAAGGGCCAGCCACATCACAGTCTTTAGTGACTACAGTGATTTTTTTTATTTATTTTGGTTGAATATTTTGAAGTTAACATCTTGTGGGAGCCTCTGAGCTCTGCTTTCTTACAAATGAAATAGAGGTTTCTTTGTTTTATTTCCTTTGAGTAAAATGATTACCTCAGCCTTTACTTTTATTGTAGTGATTCAAGTAAAAAACAAAGGAAATCTTCATGTACTTCTTTTGCAAAAGCTTTCATAGGAAATATCTTTGATTTAAATGTAGCAGTTAAATGAATATATATGCTTGAAAAGGTTAATGTTGTTAAACTGAAGCTCCCTGTTTACCTACAGAGTAGGTATTGTGCAAAGAGCTGAAATAAGAGCTTCCCTTCCCTGACTTACTATTGACCTTACCTGAGACCGCTCATGTTCAGTGTTTGTAGAGCTGAGATGTTTTCTGTGATCTTTTCACAGAGCTTCTCTGACTCAGAAATTATTAATCTCTTAAAGAGTAGATAGAGATCAGGAGCTGAACTGAGACTGTTACAAAATGAACGCCTTAATTAACAGAGCATCTAAATAATGGGCCTGTGGTGTATAATTAATTCTTGCAAGTAAAAGTTTCAGAATCCCTCTAGAAATGGTAGGAAGTATTTTAAAACATGGTACTTGATCTGGTAAATTTAGTTAAGAGTCTGTAAAAAGAATTTGTGAATTTGAAGATTCTATGAAGGAAAAATACAAAGGGTAGAGTTTGCAGCATTTTTTTTTGTTAACTGTATTCCTGGTCTCTTGCACAATGTGAATTCTTCCCACATTTTTGGAAACCGACTTCAGCACCTTCACATTCTTTTCTTTTAAATAGAAAAGAATGCTTTGTACATTATTTGAGGTTTTTTTAATGTCTGGGGTTTGCATTTACAAGTAAAAGCTAATTTTTGCAATCTAGTTGGATATTTTGAAACTCATTTTCTTGATGCTTGCTGAGCATTTGCTATTTACTGATTAGTAGTTTTATGTTGATTTTACAGGTAGCACTTAATGATACACAGAAGTGGTAGCTTGTTACGTTCCCTGACTGGATACGTATCAATTTTATAATTAGACTTCCCAGTTAAATTATCACTTTGCAAAAGTCAAATTTGTTTTCTAGTATTCTAGAAAATAATTGTCACTTTTTCCCCGTTGTAGAAGTCAATAGCTAAATTATCTCAAATAGTAGCTGTTCTCAAAATACCTGTGTGGAATTTTCTTCATTTCTTATCTAAGCAGATCTGGCTCCTCTCTCCACATGTCCATTTTTAGCTGAAGGAGGTTGGCTGCAGTGTAGGTACATTCTTCACTTTGAAGAATGACTGTGCAATGTGCCCTGCACTTTCTGTTCGTGAACTAAATAATAATTGACTAGTAATCTGCTGCTCGCTTTCCACTATCAGGAATAAGAGGATTGGATGAGTAGTGATTCTCAGTCCTTTCTGAACGTTGTTCTTGGAGTAAAGCATTGCATATCTGCTCTTTACACTGAGTCAAAAAGTAAATACATCATCTAACTCATCTAGGTAAGAAAAAAGCCATCTACTGTTCTCTTGCTTTCATCTGGCATTCTTTTGATTATTTTAAATTCTGTACAATGGGAAGAAAAATCAGCGAAGGACTTAAAAGCACTTGGTGTGAATAACTTAATCCGGATCTGAAGAACAGCTAAAGGTTAAAATTCAGTTGCCTCTGAGTGTGGTACATATACAAACTGTTGAACTCAAGCTGAATTCTCATGCGAGTATTACATTACAGTGCAGCCCTGAATTGACCTCCTAGGAAGGAAACAATGCGTATAATAGTGTGTTTGATACCAAGAATGCACTGCATATAAGCACACAAGCATTTGAACTTCAAGAAGGAAAGGAAAGCTGAAAAGATAAAGGCGGTTAAAAAGATGAAGAGGGCATCCAAGAGAATAGAAAAAAAAAAGCACCACATAATGTCAACTGATTTATCCAGGTATGTTATTCTTCACCTTGTTTGCAAATTACCAAAAAAAAAATAAAAAAATAAAGCTGGTCCAGAACATTAATCTGAAGTATCTGTTTGATGGAAGACCATTTCACCACCCTCAATTGTCCTGATTAAAAAAGTTAGGTAGCTTCAGTGTTTGACTTTTGCTGTAATCAGCATTAAGAATATAAAATGAGAAGACTATTCAGTTCCAGCTTGGATCTGCAAACATTTAAACAAAACCCATTAAATAAATCTAGATAAACCATTCTCCTAGAAGTTGCTGAGTAAATCTTCCCACTCTCTCCTAAATGATTTCTTGAGTTTAGTTTCACTTGACTATGTGTACTTTCTTAGGGAGTACAATGGCCCTCAAAATGTTTTCCTAAGACTACAGTTTAATGATACAAAGCATTTGGCAGCAGTACTCCAACTATAATTGTTCTTGACTACTCAGTCCCCACTAGTGGTATATAATACCGCTCAGTTTGAGGATTTGATCTGGTTTTAAAAGCCTGCAAAAATGCAGGGGGTGGCAGAGAGGCAAAACCAAATGGCCAGATGTGGGAGAGTGGGAAAGGGAACACTTGCGAGTTACTGAAACTGATTTTCTTGCTGAGGAAAAAGTCTGTGCAATCATCATCTGTAACAATATGGCAGGAATGTCATACCTGGGGCATTTAGGAACATCCTAAAGGGGTTTTGGTTGGTTGTTGTTTGGTTGTTGGTTTTTTTTTTAATAATGAAGATCACAGATCTAAATCACACAGGAAAGACTATCAATTGTGGGAATGGGAATTTGAGTTTACTGTTCATCAAACATTTTCTCTACAGTAGTATTGGTCTGTTTAGGCACGTCACTTTGTTTCTGTACTGATACAGGTTAGCATTTTTTTTAGGCTGTGGGTTTTTTTTAGGCTGTGGAAGCATATTCACTATTGTTTTGGAGATGATCTAGTGTCCCCACTGCCTGTGATCAGACTGCTGTAATGAAGCAGGGACAAAGCTTCTTGGGAATATGGACCTCACTGTTAATGAGATTGGAAAATACAAATATTTTTCATAACGTGTTCAGCACAGGAACATCTCAATGATGTATATAGTGGGGAATTCAGCTCATGCTGTTTGCCTGGAGAAATTTTTCTGTGGAGTCCTGAAAAAAATACACACAAAACAAAGCTCGTACACTTTTCATTCAAGTTTATAAGCAGATTTTCTTTCCTGTTCTTCGCAGTCCGTTACCACTTAGGTATCCTATAGGGTCAATTTTTCATATACTTTGCTCTGGTATTTTAATTGGACACAGAGTTAGGAGGAACACTGACAAAGTGCTGCATTGTCAGAGAAAGGAAGAGAAAAATATATTTGCTGGTATGAAGAATAAATTCAGCAATACCTCAGTTTGAAATTCTAGCTGGAGGATGGTTGTACAATTCTTATTACTGTTTTGGCAAATCTGCTTCGTGTGAACAGGTCTTTAAGAACATAGTCTGAGTTCATAGTTTTTCTTCTCACAGAAAACTTATCCAGTGTTAACCTCTGAAACCACTTAAGTTCCAAAAGTTCACCAAAAAAGCCAAACCTTCAAAGTTAGAATGGATGAGACAGATTTGTAGCAGCAAGAAGGGAAGAGGAAACATATTTCATGGTATATGACAGAAATTGTAGGAACAAACGGTCTGTAATATGTCTTATACTAAATGGTAGAATGGACAGGAAAAAAAAACCTCAGTAAAATTCTCTAAGCATAAGATATGCACAATTCAGTAAAAACTTTCATATTAACAATGGATTTAGAAGTCCAAGGCAGAAATGCAGGCACAAAGTATTTGCTTCTGAGTGAAGTACTTGAATGGTAAGAAGGAAAAGTCTAGTAGAAAATTCTGGCCCTGTTTCGCTCATGAAAACCATTAGCCATTGTCATCTATGGATACTATACAGTGCCAGCGGCTGTGTATTCCTCCTTGAATTCCTTCTTATCAAGAGTCAAAGGCCAGCAGAAGGACAGAAAATCAAATGTATAAAAGTGCACTTGGTGCTTTGTGTGTATACATGAATGGCTGGATCACGGGAGTTCGTTACTTGGCTACCACAAAGGACAGAACGATGGGGTAAAAATCACATGTTTTGAGCCATCTGCAGCGCAGGTGGAATTCTGGTGTTATTTTTCATTCAGTTTGTCATCTAAATGACATAGAGCGACTTGAGTACTTTCAGACAGATTTCATACTGCCTGAGGGTAAGATCTCAATATGTTTAAAAGCACCTTTTTTCTAATAAAACAAATATATGTGAGAGCTCACCTCAACTATGATCAGGCCTGAATTAGGATTTTGATACTAGTTCAGTACTAATTCCACCTAGAAGTTTGAGAATAGTAGTTTAGTGGGTAGGCATACAGAGGCACAATTTCTGTCTTTCTTACTTTCAAGTCATTTCAGAAACCATAAAACTACTTCTGTAGAAAGTCAGTTATTTTACTTCTGTAAAACTGTAACTCAGATACGGAGTTGAGTAGCAAGGCAGTTCCTATACCAAAGATCTAATAAGAGTGGCTAAACATATGGTCTCTGTTTGAAGACTGGACAATTTAAAGTTTTCTAGAATAAACTTTAAAAGGAAGACTAAATAAAAAATAAGATGAAGGTATGTTTGAGAAAGGACTAAGCTCTCTGACCTGCAGTCTTGCAGGAAAAAAAGTCTGATCTAAGCAAAAAGTTTGAAGGTTTTTCAGCCCTTACCCTGTGAGAGTGTAAAAGCATGAGGATATGGGTGCAGAAGGAATTATATCCCAACAAGTGCAAAGAAAAACATGAGTTACAGGTGCAAAAGGAATTGTGAACAAGTGAAAAGTTACTACTAAAACTTCCTCCAGTCCAAGTGAAATTTAGAATTCAATATAAAATAACATTTCCTGTAAAAGTACTAATGGGAAACATAAGACGCTGCTTTTCTTGGCTGACAGAGCAGAAAAGAAACTTAGAGGACTTACCCCTGTTTTTTTTTCTTAAAGGCTAAATTGGGAGAAGAAAGGGGTAAATGTTGAATATATTCTGAGATATCTTGTAACCTGTGAACACAGCTCAATGTATAGAACAATATGCCTTTTTTTTTGGCTTATCGTGCAGAAAAAGTTTAAAAGTTTAATATTTGCTCTCATTTCCTTAATAAGGGTGAGTGTTACAGCGTTAAAAGTTTCCGAATGAAATCATATATTGGGTCTCTGTATCCTGTGGTCATCAGCTAGAAGCCACTACTCATGTCCGGCTCTGACTGCATTGTACGGATGCAATCGGATTATAGCACCAGGTGGGAGGATTGGTTTTCACTGGGAGAAGGAAGAATGAACTATTCTAATGCACCCGTACAGTGGAGGGCTGAGCACAACAATGAGTAGCAGTCCTTTGAAGCTTTCTTCTTTCAGGGATCAAACCCCCTCCTTAAATGCTTGTGCTGGACTTGTAAAGAAAGCCGCTAGCTTTAAACAGTTTTCTAATTTACAATACTTCGTCCTTCCCTGCCCTGCCAGCAAGACACTCCATTTCCAAAACACTATTTTAGAAAGGAAAATTTTAACAATAAGACATATTTGATTATGGAGGTACGTTATGCTGTTTAGAAAATCAATAGAACAAACATATTCTGGGACGTTTTATAGTGCTATGTTACTGTGAGTGCTAATCATAAAATCTGTGGAAAATAAAATTTAAAAAAAACCAAAATTCCATGTGATTTTGCCAATTTGTTTTAAATGCTAAGTGAAGCCTTGGACAAGGATTCTCTTGCACTAGTTTTTCTGTACCCTGACCCATGTTACATCAAAGAAATTTACTGTGGTTACGGTACTGAACAAATACTGGAAAGCTGTAAATTGTTAACATTAAATTTATTTGTTTTCACATCTCAATTTGAAACAGAACAAGTGTAAAATACGTAGTTACAAAGTAAATACTCACTCTTATGACTTTTTTCATACTATAACACTTAAATATCCAGCTCTTGCTAGTAAAATCAGAACTCTATTTCCATTCTCAATTATTGAGATCTATCTGCACAGACTATATTGAAATACTAGCTTTAATAGTGTAAATTCTTACAATTAAACTAGGAAATGCACAAAACGGAATTCACACTTATACTACCTTATCTCCTTTTTTTTTAAAGTTAGATGTTTTACAGTAGGTTTTCTGCCTCTGCAAAAGTTTGGAAGGGCTCTCTCCCTTTCCCTCAGAATCTAGAGTGGCAGCTTCAAGATAGTAAAGTCCCTTTCCCAATACTCCTGTTAGTTGATTGCAAGTGAAAAAACAACAAGAAAAGGTGCACGGCCATCAGCCGCATGACTCTGCCACGCTGCAGAATTCACAGTAAGTGATGCCCCTTTGTCCTGAAAGGACAATAACAGGAAAATAATAATAAAACAGGAAAATAATAATAATAAAAAAAAGTAGTCGGAAAGGTGATGAAGCTTAAAAAACACCTCTTCTAAAGAACTGAAGAGGTGCTGCAGGTCATCAGGTTTTTTTCACTTGTCCAGAGAGGTAGTGGAAGCCCCATCCCTGGAAGTTTTTAAGACCAGGTTAGATGGGGCTCTGGGCAACCTGATCAAGGGGGCTTGGAACTTAATGATCTTCAAAGTCCCTTCCAACCCGGACAATTCTGTGATTTTATAAGTCTTATTTTACTGACCTGCATAATACTGATGTTATCTGAAGTGCACAGCAATTGATGTACCAAAAGATAGGATCTGTTAGAATTACAAAGATCTAGATGAGAAAGATAAAAAAAAAAAGAGAATGTTGTATGCCAGTCATTTTGATTTTGAGGATCTGCAACAGATCAGTGATCTCTGTTTTGCTGTTGAGTATGGTTTTGTTTGGTTTGTTGTTTGTTGTTTTTTTTTTTTTATGGTAGAAACATGATGTGTCCTAGATTTTGCTGGATCTCCCCCTGTACACAATTGAACTCATTACTCAGATGTAGTTTTCATGGCTTCATGACCAAATGCTACAAGAAGTGAACTCAGTGGTTGAGTGGATAGAGTCCTTTATAGCAACACAAACCCAGTACACCAAGATGTACAGTTTCCCAGTATTCATTCAGTACTGTAACCACGATAAAGTTCTTTGTTGGTAACTTGAGGCAAGGTACTGAAAAAGAAACTCCAGTACCACAGCTCTTCTGACAGAAAAATGGATAAAAGGCTGCTTACTACAGTCATGACATCCTTTTAAATATTCTGTACTATATTTTTGAACAGGAGGTCAGTAGCGTGCTTGATGAAGGCCCTTGTAACAACCCTCATCAATTGACTTTGCTGCTCAGAACGTAGATCAAAGATGACGAACTTTCTGGTTCATCATGTGCCTGTTGTCAAATGTATTTAAAACATCAATTGTGGATCATATTGGCTACATTTCTGAGGGCATCAAACTTGGCACCAATGGCAGCTGCTTGTGGTAGTCAATGTTGATGACCAAAGAGCAAACAGGAGGGAGGGCAGTCTCGTGATCAGCGGACGCACAACACCCAGAACCACGCCAGTTACTGTGAGCTTGGGTCTTCCTTCTTCAAACACACGCAGGCACAGGTGGATATCAGTCCTGTCATTTGTTCCTGAAGGTGACAGACCCCAAAGTCACTCAGATGAGGACTTCAGAGCTGTTCCATCGAATTAATCACCTGACCTAGAAGCTGGGATTAGATAATAATGCTTAATGAACGTATTAATTAAAGGGCAAGCAGGTGCTTGGCAAGTTTCCACATTACCACTGTGGGTTGTGCCTTGCTGTTCTCTTACACTGCCTGGAATGATAATGTTTTAACATTACATGCTCTCTGCATGCAATCAGGTACATTGATACTGTTGCCCCCTTGCATTTGGTAAATTTTAAGGTTATACACCCTCCCCCCACTTAAAAACAAAAGAGCATCCAATTGCAATTCATTGCAACAGATCCATGGGATTTTTAAAAAAACAACCAACCAACTAACTTGTAAATATGCTGATTAAGCACTGAATAGAAATTAGATAGGTCTTACTGTTTTTCTGTCTTCGTGAAATGTTCTCAGTGGTCTGCAAGGGATTAGGCCTCCCTCTGAAACAATTACCATTAAATTGGTAGTTTTAAAGAACAGGGTAAACCAGTCTGATTGAAAAATCATTAGTTGCAAGGAGTAAATTAAAGCTCAAATCTGTTTTAAGTGGAAAAGCCAATTTCAGTCCTCTGAGGAATCTATTAATTGTCTAATGAAAAGACACAGGTCAGAGTTGTTTGGGTTTTTTTACTGGAGATCTCCATGTCAATAATGCAACTACACACGGACTTCAATAGCACTCAGAGTCATCAGTAATTAGTCACAACGTCATCTACCACACTGCAGTACTTCCAGGAACATTCAGAAAGAAAAACATACCTATAAAGTTTACTGCTCCCCTTGCCCCTTCCTTCTGCCAACAGATTAGGGAAAGGTAATACTACTATAATGCTGTATAATGAGGGGATACTACTGCAATTAAAACTGGAGGTACTCACAATAGACTCCCACTAGTTACCATCAATAAAGAGGCACAAATTTGATCCATGTCTGCCAAATCATTAGGAAAAAAACCAGAACGGCGGCTGATGCTGCTCTGCCCTTTACACAGAGGGCAAGAATAAGATGCAGAAGTCACCTTTACTACCCCTTGTAGGCACTACTAGCACATCCACAGCAATGCACAAGGGAAGTCAGGTGTTTGAACCATTAAGAATCACAACAGTTACTGCAGGAAAAAAATGCCAAGGTCAAATCCTACTGATAGCTCATCTGCATACTGTTTGATATTCCTTATTTTCAGCTTTAAACTGATGTGTGGGGTTTCTGAACATCTAGTCCGCTACTTCACTTCATTCAGTGATCACAGAAATAAACCCTGAGCATCAGACACCAGAACTCTGCAGTGACAGAACCAAGTATCTGGTTATCGGTTAGACTGACTAAAAAGAAGTGCTGTACAACTTCAGTTTCTTTTAGACTCTTGTTTCCATCTGATACAGATTAAGTTTTTTGTTTGTGGATTGGAAAATGTTGATGCTTTTCATGAGCAGAAACTGTCATTCTTCCAAGTTGCAAAAGGTAACTTGCAACACTCCAAAGTAAGATTTTTCCGTGAAAATTTATTTTTAAATGCATAGCATAAACAAGCCAAACTACCCTTACCGGTTTGAAAAAGGAAAAAAACATGCATCTGATGAGTTCATGAACAAGTCAAAAGAATAGTAGGCCTGTCTTGAAAAAAATGCAGGTAAGGCAGGTTGCCAGGAGGCATGGCCAGAGCTACTCCTAAACTCATTCCGAAGCAGACCTGAGCTGCAAGACTCGCTGCCACCACAGGGCAGCTGGGACCAGCTGGCTGAGGGAGCAGAGGCAGAGAGCAGGAAGACAATCCTGGCTGGTGGACATGGGACCGGCTTTTGGAAGTGGAGTCTAGAAGAGAGGTTAGATCCTAGTTTGAGGGTAGGCAGAAGAGGATGGAGGTATGGCACAGAAATAGCTGCCACAACTGTAGCAGCTGGGGACTGCACCCGTAACTGCTGCCGTCATCACAAAAATATAGGATATCATCAGCAAAAGTTCAGCACGTGTAGTTTCTGTATGTGTGTCAAGCACATGCTGCAGTCAGCAACTATGGAGGATGAAAAGTTAAGAGAATGGCATAACTTTGAATTAATTCTAAACAACAAAAAAAATTAAACCTCTAACAATTACTGTAAGAAAACTACTTAGGATCTTAATGTAACAGTATTTGTTGTAAAATAAATACAGCGAGTGAAAAGATTAACAGCACTGTATTAATTTCGCTTTGACTGACAAGGACTTAAATCTTTTATATGTCCTTTCCTAACTTATAAACAAACGCAGAAGAAATCTAGGCTTTTGAAATGCGTTTAAACAACTTCAAGGTTTCTCCGTCCCTGCAAACAAGTTGTATCCTGTTCACCTCCAAAACCATTTAAATGAATTAACAGCAAACGCTTAGTGAAGAGATCTTCAATTTATCAGGTATTTTTATTGCAACTTTTGTAATGAACAAGACAAATACATACTCAGAAAAACTGGACCCAGTGTATCAGACAGTTCATATTTATACTTTTGATATATGCAATATTTCTATAAATTCAGATATTTTCATTATGGAGTTTTATAAAAGTGTATCTGCTTAAAATCACCATGCAGCTTTCCAAAACACCATACCATGTACTGCAAGAAATTTTCACTTGTTTTCTACCACTGTCTTGAACAGATTACTTCATGGTAGGAAACTCCCTATCTGGAATTATTTTGCATTTGATCAAAACCTGATAAAAATCAAGTAACTTTCCCCAGGCAACTCTGTCTCTTACATACGTTTAAGATTTTGCCTAAATTGTTTCAGTGTCTGCAATGTAACAACCTCTTCAAATTTTACATAATTTGTGGATTTATTACACAATCATAAAATGGCAAGATTTATTATCTTTAAGGTGGTGTTTTAAAGTAATTTATTTAATCAGTAAAGTTTTAGGCCATGTGACCACTTACCTTGAAGTCTGTTGCATTACTAATTAAAACATTCAGTAGCTGTGCATATACAGGGAACTCAGCCTTTAGATTTTCACTGTGCAATATTACATACACAAACCTGTCAGATATTTTAATTAAGCATTTTACAACACAGAATTAACAAGATATTAAAGCCTGCATATACTAGCTACACTGCATAAAGGGGCTACCAGTCACAGCACTTTGAATTTTAACACAACAAAACATTTATTCCGTGGTGGGGTTTTGAATATGAAGATCCTATTTGCTTTTAAAATAGTTTCTGCAAAAAGCCACAGGTCCCGATAAACATTCATATCTATAAATTATATACATTACTGGTAGAATTTTAATACAGTAGGCACCAATTATATTCAATGCTTCTTAAAACTTGTACCAAAAAATATACATTTTCCATTAAATCGAAAAATAAAATATCTTAAAATGTTCTGTGATAAATCTAGAAAAAGCGGGGAAATCCAGTCTTAAAAGTTAAATTCTGCTCTCACACACACAGTTTCAATTTTAAACCAATGGCATGACATTCCTACAGCTGACAGAAGAATTTGACTCAGGCTGCAAGATTAAAATGCAAAGTATATAAGAAGTATGCAAACTCTTATTTCACGAGTTTAACTTTGTCCTTTAAAACTTTAAATTTGGGATTGTTATTCACTTTCTTATTAAATATGACTAGAATATCCTCTTCTGATTTGTGTTGTTCACCAGCTACTGCATAATACTGAGCTATAACCTGCAAAAAGACAGAGGAATGGTTTTGAGTTAGTGAAGGTGATTCCACTTCAAGCAATAATACATTCATGTTACTGTATTAAAAGTAGCATGGAATCTACTGTGCTCTTATTCCTCTGCAGAATTAGCACTGAATTTCTTCTGTAGTTCAGGAAGCAAAAAAGAACAAGGCCTCAGCTGACATTCTGTTAATTGATACTCTGTCAAATATTGTCAAACTTTTTTGCTTGTGTGGGGCAGGATTTTATGAATTTAAATATTACAGAAAGAAATTCACAAGACCAAAGGAGATTAAAAAAGTGTGTTGTACAGTACCTTTTTTCTTAGTTTTTTAATTGAAATTTCATTGTCTGGAGCCTGTTTCAGAACAGCTTTGATGGTCCCCTTCCAGTTGAATTTACCTAGAAAACAGAGATATACAACATCATTAGTAAATTCAGGTATTTCCAGGTCCTCTTCTCTAAAAGGAACCTCCTTCAATCTCCTAGTTTTGGAACCAGTTCAGCTACCACAACAGTTGTTATCTCACTGACCCCACAAGAACAGAGTTTCTTAAGCATCAAGTCAGGCAGGCTATTTCTGAAGGGTATAGTAAGATAGACATGAAGAACCAACACCCTTTTTGAACAAGCAGGGTTAGGATTGCTTTTACTTAATTTCTGTGCTTCAATTATTAAGCGGCAGCTCTTACATAACACAGAACAGTTGGGAGGATCCTGCCTCCTCACCCTTAGAGCACAGGTAGTCAAAGTCACACAGTACCCATTTCAGAGGTCATTAATTGGTAGTTTCCAAATAAACAACTCTATGTTCAAGTACAGGCATTCCCCAGCAGTAATAGCATGTTAGACAGTAGGCTAAGGAAGTTTATCCAAGAATTAACTAAGGTCCAACACAGCTAAAGTCCAATTTACAATTCACTGAGCAAATCTGGGGATACAGGAGATACAAAGAACCATTGCCCTTTTTCCTCTCTGTTGGCTAATGTGCATGGCAGCAGGGAAGAGATCTGCTGTGCTAAAATAAATGTGCCAAATTCCTCAGTGAAATCAGGTGTAGGCAAAAGTTGTCAGCACAGCAGAAGCAGTGAGTGACAGAATTCAGCATCAGGTGTTAAGTGTAGCACAGGCTACTTACTCTGGAACTTGTATACACATATGGATACGGATACTGAGGGACAATTTATTTCATGGCTTGCTGCAAAGGCACCTATTTACATTCTGCACTAGGTCTTTTGCAGAATAGTTTTGCATCTATCCAAAGTTCTGTTTTTAGGAACACCTTTACCTGTTACCACATTTTCTTCATTGTCATTGGTGTTTTCTGCTTCTATATCTTCTGAAATGGTTTCAGTTTTCATTCTCTTTGTTGCAATATGAGGTTCCTCTACAGATGAAATTAAATAAACATACACAGGAAATTGTAAAAGTAGGAAAGTTCTGACGTGACTTAAAAAAACATACTGATGTTCTTGTAGCATGAGTTTACATTTGCTCAGAGGTTCAGATTTTCTAGAAAGACTGTGCAACCACAGCATTAAAGAAATAGTCTGATTTGTATACGTAACGTACTATTTAAAAAATTCTGCTTAGGTAGATTATTGAGCTTTAAGAGAGAGAGAAAAAGCACCTGGAAAACAAACAAGAATAGAAGGTGTAGGATGAGTACCTTCTGCATGTTTATGCTTCCGTTTCTTTACATTTGTTTCCTCTTCTATTTCACTCTGATGGCCATTTCCATTTATTTCAAATTCACCCTCCAAGCTCTCCTTTCCTTTTTTGGACTTTTTACTCTTTTTCACTTCTGACTGGTTTTCCAATTTCAAGTCTTTTTTCTCCTTCTTTTTGTTCTTTTGTCTCTCTTCTTTTCGTTCTCTCTTATTCTTTTTCCTCTCAATGTTATCATCTGTAATGCCATTTTCTTCTGCCATTGTCTTTTCCCCAGTTTCTGCAGACTGACACTCTTTCTTCTGTTGTGCTTTGTCTTGTTCTTTTTCACTTGAAACCTTTTGTTGAAAGACAGGTGATTACAATTTTATATGCCTTTTCTTGACAGTGCAACTTTCCTTTACTATGTGATTCATGAAGAACACTAATACCCTGAATTAAATTAAATTGCTTACCTGAGAAATAGCACTAAATAGTGTGGCTGATTCTTCTTTTAACTTAACAGCCTAAATGCTCATTATCTTAACATTACAGAAGAAATGTTATCCTACAACATATATAATTTCTATTTCAAGTAATTGTCTATGTGCTTTAACATACTTGCTAAACATAATTATGTGGAGAGACAACTCTTGATTTATACAGACAAAAATACAGTATATTACAGCAAGATACAGAATCTATTCCCAAATATACAGCCCTTGAGTAATAATCTTAGCTTTGCCACCCAGTTCCCTCTCTTGGGATGTGCCTGGGACAACAAACTATTATTGCAGGATACTAACAAGTGTACTGCCGGTTGTTTTCATCGTAGTTTTTCTCACCTTAACATATTTGGTTTTCTTTTAATGTTCCTGGGCCTATAATATGTTTTATTTTAATGCTGTATTCTATGAAAAATGTAAAGTGGTTATTTGTGTTAAATAATTGTTCAGATTCAAAATTTACTTTAAAAAAACCCAACAGTTTAAATCAAGAGGGAACTTCTTATGACTTCAGTGAAGTTGTATCAACTCAGAATTAATGTTCCAGCAGAACAATGTATTTGAAATTCAGTGCCCAGAGTTTATGTCATGTTCATATCCTTTAAAAAAAAACAAACCCAGAGTATTTCTTTAATTCCTGGCTCTTATATTTGGATTCTTCAGTAAAACTACCAATAGATTTAACTGGAATCATCAGATCAGGAACATGAAGCATGACCAACAAGGGATTAATGTCAAATCTATGCCTGTGCTCTTCCTCAAAAGGAGATAGGAGGATGGGGAGAGCATCTTCCCATCACAGAGAAGTAAGTTTCTGTAACAGCTTTCTAGTACCAGTAATAGACGTAAAAAACAACCAGAGCAACACCCTACCAAAACATGCTAAGCTAGTGCTGAAATAGCAAAGAATTAGCCACTGAGGAAAAAAAAGGTCATTTTGAGTCCACAATTTGGACACAGAAGTGGGAGGAATCTCTTCCACAAACTGGAGGATCTCATCTCTCTCCACTAATAAAACAGGCAAACTAGGTGCTGTAAATTTCCCACTTGAGGCCACGTAAATTTGAGGCCGATAAAGTTCTGAAAAGACGTTGTTTTGTTCCTTCTTGGTGCGCGGTAAAAGATTGAAACCAAACATAAAGGTAGTGTTTATCCCTTTCCTTATGTACTAATAGCAGAGAATAAAGTTAAATGAGTCTTCTGATTATAATTTCACTGTGTCCAAGTTTTCAATCACGACCTGTCCAGTACGCACAACTACTTCAGAAACACTACGTTCCACAAATTGGCAATTTAGTCTAAGGATATTACATTATAAAATAATCCATTATAACAATGGGAAACAGTATTTCTGCTAACGTCTACAAAGGGAGTCTGAAAGGATTTTTTTCCAGCATTTTTCAGTGCATTCTTGTTGCACGACGTTGTACCTCTAATTTAACTTACATTTCTGGTTGCTTCAGAGAAAATATCCCACACTTGGTCCTGCAAAGCGCTGTCAGTAATTCTCAAACTGTTCTTCATCCAATTCTGTGCAGGTGAAAAACAACAGTAACCAAAACAGTGCCTCTCTGATTTTTTTTTTCTTGATTACCATTTATTTGAGTTTTAATTTTATTTTTCATGTAAGAATCTAGTAACTTCTACTTAAGATCTGGTTAGACATTTACTCTCTATGAATCTGTTAAACATCCACGCTAAATTGTTTCGCATAATCCCTGTGTACTGTTAAGAGGCTACTCAACTGCCTCACCAATAGCAATCCAAAAGAGATAAATATATAGAAAAGATAATCCTCAAGCTTTTGAATACAGGTGATTATATTAATGTCCTACCAAACCTTCTGTCTGTTCTCATGAGTTAAATTATTAAGGATCTGATCTTATTTATTTATTTGTGTGATGGACAGATGGTCATGATCCTAAATGGGTACCTTAGTTTGTTACAGAAAAGTAAAATTTAAGCATATATCTCAATGCAAACATTTGCCAGTTGTTGGGGCTATTGCAGGAGTTCCTGCAAATGAAATGGAAATAAAGCAATACATTTCTGCTTATAATATGCTCACTCTAGCAGCAGCAGATCAACTTTCCAGAATGTGGAATTCTAAGTAAAACCTAATGTAAAGATTTTTGCATTGCAATGAGAATCCCAGGGAAGCTGCATTAATAAATTGTAAAACTGAACTGCAAAGACTTATGAACTTCCACTGCAACATGTCTTCCAAAAAATAAAGAGGTTTCTTGACAGTATCACTTTCCCTGCTTAGAATATTAAATTTGTAGAAAAGTATTCTAACCTTCAGCTCACTAGCAGCAATTTCACTGCAGCTCTATTAGGTTCTATCTGAGTGCTTTGGAAACAATTATGATCTTCTCTCAGTCTCACAATCTGAGGCACAGAACAGAGGGATAAAAACAAACAAACAAAAAAGGCTTGCTTGTCCTTAATTCTTTACTGATACATATTTTCACACATGAAACATTTTGAATTTGCTTGGGCCGTGATGTGTAACATGTGAAACATGCCGTGTGGGAAGTTGGTCAGAATACTGAGCAACAGAAAAACTCTCAAAACAGTATCTTGCCTTTACCAGGAAAAAGTAAAGCCACAGAAATAAGAATCCTTTAAAAGTATGTCTTAAGAATTTGGACATTCAGTAGAAATTGCAAACAGAAAAAGAAGAAAGGTATTTAAAAAAAGAACAAGGCTACATGTGGAGATTGTTTGAATGGTGAGTCTCTGGCTTAGTACCTAATTAAAATGGCAGAGAGTCCTTTTAAGCAAGGAGATTTATTTTACAAACATAGCTTAGTTTCGAGTAGGCAATTACATCATCTATTTACCAATGCCCAAAGAAGCAGTTGGTCCCACATTTGTTGAAAGAGTAGCACTGCCTAAGAAAGTCTTTTTTTAAGCTCACTGTATGGATTACTACAGATCTCTACTAAAACACACCTGAAATTTTACTTTTTTTCTTGGAATGTTATCAAAGACACGCATTTGCTCCAGAATGTTCCGCACTTTAGGGCTTATGTTTGGCTTCTTCATTACTTCATGAATTTTCTGAATGAAGAAAACCAGAATTAAATCAGCAAAGAAGCACGATGATCATATGATGCATGCAAGACAGAACTGCATTGGACAGAGATCACCCACTACCCACAGACTGTATAAACTGCTCGAAAGAACTGTGCAATCTGCATTCCATCAGAATTTGGAGCAACCGTAAAACTCTCAGAACAATATCTTGGTTTTACCCGGAGAAAATAAGTAAAGTCACAGAAATAAGAATCCCTTAAACGCTTCCACTAAACTTCGGTTTGATCATAAGATGTGTCAAACTTACTGATATAAATATTTATATCTTTATAGCAAACAGAGGCAAGCAGGGCTGCTCATCAATGCTTTCTTATGTACAAGTAACAAAACCATTCCAAAGTATAGTAACTATCCCATAGGGGATTCTTGCAGTGTGGCAAAAACCTGCCTTGAGAAATGCAGTTGTCAACTCATTGGGTTTTGCCAACTTCTGGAGTTAACTGTGAAAAATCCAGCTGACGCTGAGGCCACAGCTTGACGGACGTTCCTTCTGGCAGCAGCGCCAGCTTCAACAACCGTTAGTTCCTACAAGACAGCTCAGGCATATTCCTGTGCTACAGCTGCCAGCACAAGAGTACAGAGGAGGTTAGGCCAGGGCCTCACGGCAGTTACTGGAACAGAATTGCTACTTGCGGAGGAAGAAAGGCTCTGAGCTTCCCATTATTTAAAGATGTAGTCACTGGACACCAAAGAGCCTTCCTGTCCTTCTGAAAATCTGTTTACTGAAAGGTTTTGTGGATGTGTTTACTAGAAAAGGATGCTCTGTAACAGCACCTCACCTTTCCATGTACAAAGCACTTACTATTTATTAGAAAAGCTGACAATTTTCGTAAGCAACAGCACTCATATCACGCTGCCTTTGAACAATGTATTCAAACAACGTTCAGTCTCAACAATGGCACTAATCTGTCGACTTCTATGGTATTATTCCTCTGCCTTGAGCACGCACTCAGCCTAGTGTTTTGTTAGATTGTGTCCTACGTGAGAAAGAAAGGTGATCTAACCGATTACATCTAATATTTTTTTTTTTTTAAAAGTGTTAAGAGTTCCTCCGTAAAACCTTTAAAAGAAACTAAGAGCCTTTAGAGGGTAGGTTCTTGCATAGGATAAGTAACTACCTGAAGGGTAGGACAGAAAGGGTAGGAGACATTTCCATCCATATTGGAGCCTTAGTTGTTCAACGTATTTACAAAATACCTGAAAAGAGGACAGGGAAATTTTCCTGATAATATGAAGCTATTCGGGATGAGGACTGTGAAGAATTCCAGAAATATCTTAAGAGAAGGGGTGACAAGGTAATAAAAAGGTGAATTAAATTCAACACAAATCCACATAAAGCAGCACACATAGGAAAAGCAATCCTAACTTCACGTCTAAAATGGCAGGCTTTAAGTTGATTGCTGGAGCTAAACCACAAGATTTTGGGGTTAAAATAGCCAATTCCACGAAAATGCCAGCACATGATCACAGCAGTCAAAAAAAGAAAATACCACTGACAAAAATCATTAAGAAATAAAGGACACAGAAAATGTCATTATGACAGAGTAAATGGATGGCTCATCTGTATCTTGAACTGTGTATGTAGTTCTTGTCACCTCATTTAACAAGGACACAGTAGAACTGGGAAGACTTCAGAGGACCAAAGATATCATTTACATACAAAGAACAACAAAGCAGGATAGGACTTTTCAGTCTGGAATGGAGACGATGATACGGGGAGGGATGCCTGACAGAGGTCTACAAAAGTACATGTGGCATGAGGAGGGTGGACAATGATCAATGCCTCTTTGTATGCAAGAATTAGGGAACATTGAATCAGCCTAGTAGGGACAGATTCAAAACAAACAAACAGTGCATTTCTTACCAGGAAAAACAACAGAACTACCAAGGAAAAGCCAAAAGAAAGCTGTGGATATTGAGGAAAACAGATTTCTGGTTTGATCCAATAGAGCCTCTCGTGTCTTAAACAATCAATGGTTACTTATCATGTCCGTACATACAAACCTTACCTGAATCCACTCCTGTTGTTTAGCATCTCCTTTGTTAGTTTTGGCTTCAAAGTCTTTCCCACCATATTTCTGGTCTTCACTTACACACTTGACGTGTTCCTTATAATCGTCACCCCTGAACACAGGAGAGTTTTTAACTGTAGTTCACCCAAGTGTTTCAGTCCTTTGAACTACACTAGACTTATTGTAATCAACAAAGAGAAATAACAGATGACAGCATCTACCACTGAAACCTTAATACTGTCAGCTCTTATATGAGTAAAGTTCAACGTGCTTCTAAGTACACGTTTGTAAGACTGCTGACATTTCTGTCTTGCCACAGCCTTCACTGGAAATTTTTGACTTTTTGATTTGCAAAAAGACCTGAGTCTTCAGTACACTGCTGCTTTTTTCAACAACTCTGTAACTTGCGCACATTTGTACACGCAACATGTGCCCAGCTATTAACACATACCTGTGTCTGACTACACGCATGGACATGTTTTAAAATTAGGAAAGCAGGTGAAGAATGTTTGCAAAAAACTAATTCCTAAATACAGATATACTATTGTGACAGTGTAGTTCTGAGCAACGCAAAATGCCCCCCAAAAGGAATGAGTAACATAGATCTTAATCTTTCCTCAGTGGAGCATTGAGAAATACAATCGTTCTTTGAGGACAATCTTATTTTCATATTTATATTATGAAAGCACACAGTAGCACTGCTTTCTTCTGACTTCTAAGAAGTGACAACCAAATTGAGAATTTCTGATGTTATTTCCAATCTCACTCACTCTGCAGCAGCGGAGTAAGTAACAGTTGTTGACAATCAGAAGCTGAAAGCACTGTCACTTATGACTGTAAAAGAATAAACTGCAACTCTGCTTACTCTGTGATTTAGTTGTCTTTGCAGTTCAAATTTGGATGGTTAAACTTGAAATTATATAAAAACGTGTATAATGTTTAAATACAAATACGAATTATTTACAAAATGCCAAATTTAATTCTAATCCACCACAGGAAAATCTTGCATTTGTGACAACCACTGCAGAGCAAGCAAGGCTATTTCCCCATCCTTTACCTACCAGAAATCCCTGCCACAATCCATGCAGGAAAGGCACTGACAGTTTCTGCAGATGTTCACATGTTTTTCTACTTGTGCTTTCTTCACAGATTCTCCACAGGCGCTGCATGTGAAAACTACCATGTTGACGAGCGCTCAGAAGCTTCTACTCAGCGGATACAATCCTTTTCCTCCCCACAGGAGTACAGCCCTAGAAACAGAAGAAGATGTTACATTTAAAGCCTGAAAGAACCACCCGGGTGGCCGAAAAGAAACGCACCTGTGCAGCCACCAACAGAAAATCTAAGCAGTCAGAAAACTTCAGACGGAAGACCCCACTTCGCCTGACGTCTTGAGCACAAGGGAAAACAGCAGCTCTCAAACTAGGACCACCCCCCCTAACCCCCCCCTCCTGCCGACACGCTTAGCAGCCGGCAGTTCGCGGTTCCCCTCATGCTTCCCGCCCTTCCGTCCCGCTCCTCGCCCCGTCTCCGCCGGCTCCAGGCGAGCGGCGCCGCTACCCGTGAGCCG
>VWZK01019266.1:102455-119720 GCA_013396935.1 Baryphthengus martii | reverse complement strand
TCGGGAGCAGCTCGGGCTGTCTCTGCCCGTTCCGTTGGGAGACGAGCAGCTGATGGTTGAGAGAGTCTGAATGCGCCGGTTGTTAGAGGACTTGGATGCTGCTGTTGTGGGAGATGTGCACAAAGAAGGCAATTATCTAGCAAACATGTTTTCTTTATTTAAAACCTGGTAAAAGGCGCGACAAAATAAATAGAAAAAAAGCGTACAACCTAACAGCCCACCTTAATACAACAGGAGGCAGTGAATCGCAGAGTAACGGAATCAATGAAAATGTGGAGTGCTCATGAGGATTGAGAATGGGGGCAACCACTTTCTTGTCCTGTTTAACCCAACGTGTTTTTTCTGCTTCGTTCATGAGTTAGAAGGATAGACGTTCTAACTGTTCTACTAGTTGGAATTTTCCTTTCTTATTTACAAGTGTGTAGGGGAGGAGTTTGAGCTTTCCTCAAAAAAAACCGAAAGAGGAAATGGAGGATTTAATGTAAATATGTTGTGTGTGTATGTTACTTGTCTTCTTTTCGACCTGTACAAAGAAGGGATTTTTAAAAGAGACTTTGCATTGTATTAAATGTAAAAAAACCAGTGTCATACTAACTTTTCTAATAATTCAGATCCCCATGGGAAATGTGCTTGGCTGCAACAGCAACAAATATGACATAAATAATGCTAGTGCAGCGTTCTCCCATTCCGGTATATAAGGTGAAGAAACTGCAGCTTTCCTCTATAAATGCTGTTGATTTTGTAGGTGTCACGTGTTTTTGCCTTAGAATCCAATTCTTGTTGAAGTTGTCTAAATTGTGGGGATTTTTTTTGTGGTTATGGAGTTCAGTTTATTGACAGCACCATAAGCACATTTTGTTGTAAGCAAAACTTCGTTAAAATCAGTATTTGCTTTGTATGCTGCTGCACATCTACAGGTGAGCAGTTCTGTGACTCATCGTTAATCAGAAAAATGTCATTAAGAGCTCACATTGCAGGTGTAAACTGAAGTCTGTGGCCTTTGGGAGCTAAAACAAATTGTAAAAAATGTTCTTCATAATCTAAATTAATTCTGCAGTTTCGTATTTAAAATTCATCTTAGCATTTTATTTTATTGTAGGTAATTTAAGTGATTTTCTAGCATGGACACTGTTGCTAGCCATAGTTGTCATCTTCTCCAGCAGCTCCATGAACAGCGCATTCAGGGGCTTCTCTGTGACTGCATGTTGGTGGTGAAAGGTGTCTGCTTCAAAGCACACAAAAATGTATTAGCTGCTTTCAGTCAATATTTCAGGTACGTGACAGAGAATTATTCTTTTAAAAAGTGAACCAGATGCTGTTCGTTGAGGTTTTCTCTGGGTTGTGGTTTTATTTTTCCTTTTAGTTGCAGACTAAGTAACTCCTGGAGTGAAAGGGAAAAAGTTAAATTATTTCTCCAGAGATAAATCTGTTATCAAGTATTTAATCTAATTGAAAACTGTAGCCACCCTAATTTATTTTCTACATATACATAGTTAATTACTATACTTTGAGTTTGGAATTTTCTTGATCCTTCCTTGCTTGTGGTGCCTCATGCAAGGGATTCTGGCATGGAGCTGCAGTGTTTCAGTGTGAAGAGATAACTATTTACAAGAGTACATGAACAGAGCTAGCTAAGGGATGTAATTGATGAAACTAGTTCACGTTACCCCGTTGCAGATAATGTGAATTGTTTTGTCAGTTATGTATCCAAAATAAACTTGGAGTATGTGAGTTATTATTGCATCTCTATTTAGAACAGATTTTCAGAGAGACAACATCTATGTTTTAAAATATACAGGGGGTCCATGAAGCCAACTGTTTTTTCCCTTTGCTGATCCTCCAAGTTCTGGGGGATGCTGGGTCTGCCAGCTTGGTTTTTTGTAAGCTGAGTAAGCTGCTAGATCTGGCAGTTTTTAGACCTTGCTTATTGGAACATTTTTAAAGCTTGACTACCAAATCTTAGGTAAGAAAATTATTTTCGTGTTATAACCAGGGAAAAAAGATAAGTTGTTTTTCCTTTTCCTTTTCTAGTGTATTATCCTGCTGATGAAGTGAAATTATGCTCAAAGACTGAATTTTTTAAGTAGTTAAAACTAGTTGCTCAACTCTTATTAAAATTCAGTAAGATAAAAGTGACTAATTAATTTAGATTCCCAACCCAAATCTATTCATTATAGTTTTCATTTTAATTTAGATACTATGGGCTGGATTTATGAAAGAATTTGGATGTGGGCACTGGCTTCAGAGTAGCCTCTGCATTTCTAAAGTTTAAGCCTAGACTCTCATTTGCTTTAGTTTCAGAGCTTATTGATATTGTGCCCCCCTTTAAACAAAACATAATTTGAGAGTTAACCCACAGAGAGGAATCATCAAGTTCAGTCTGTATCCTGGTGTGGGAAAATAGCTACACAGGAGTGACCTGATCCCATTTATGAATCGTCATTTACTGTGAGAGCATCAGGTTAAAGAGGAGGCTTTAATGGAAGAGTGTGAAGTTCCTGACTGACAGAGTATGAACCCACTTGATCTATGCATGTGAGGAACTACAGCTCTGATACTGAGAATACTTTTCATCAAATAGTTAGAAGTCTTATCAGTTCAGACACTTAAAGATTCAACGACAATTCAGTGGGATAGATTGCACTGCTGGCTTAGGTTTTATGTACCTTTACTCTTCATTATACAAGAAAGCTGGGGAGGGACTTTTTAGGATGTTGGGTAGCGATAGGACTAGGGGGAATGGATCCAAACTAGAGGAGGGTAGATTTAGATTGGACATAGGAAGAAGTTCTTCCCCGTGAGGGTGGTGAGACACTGGAACATGTTGCCCAGATAGCTGGTGGAAGCCTCATCCCTGGAAGTTTTTAAGGCCAGGTTGGATGGGGCTCTGAGCCACCTGCTCTAGTGGGAGGTGTCCCTGCCCACGGCAGGGGGATTGGAACTAGATGATCTTTAAGGTCCCTTCCAACCCTGACAATTCTATGATTATTCTTTTACTTGATTCTCATCCACTACCAGTAAAAACACTTTTTTTGGATACAAAGGAGTAGGCTGAAAATAATACCATCCACCTTTTTACTGTTACTGTCAGCAGATGAGACATCTCTTTGTGGAGAAAAAACTAGTAAGAAGAACTTTCATTAAAGTTTGATGGACAAACTCAGCAGAAAAGAATAGTTTAGCTGACTTCGAGGTCTACCTTCTTTGTACTAGGAAATTTCACATGTCGGGTTTTATTTGCCATGATGGAAGGGGAAACACTGTTCTGAGGCACCCAGCATTTGCAGATAGTCCATAATTAAACCACTGTACCTGATGTGTAAAGAACATGGGATAGGAAACCACAAGCATAAAGTGTCATTTCAAAAGATGAAAAAATAGAAAAGTTATATAAAGGATCATTTGCTTAGATTTATACTTTAAGTATACTAGTGTAGGACTAGTAATAAGAACAGTAATTGAGTAGTTTTGAGAAGTTAATCTACAAAACCACAGCAATCTAGATAAGACCATGTACTGAAAATTGTTATTTCAGACCGGGGCAGTCTGTTGGAGGAGTATGTGTGTTTTGGGTTTTTTTCATAAAAGTCTTTGTGGATTATTTGTGCTTGTGTTTGACTATTTGCCTTATTTTATCAGGACACTTTTCCAGAATTCTTCAGGCCAGAAGAATGATGTCTTTCACTTGGACATTAAAAATGTAGGTGGCATAGGCCAAATCTTGGACTTCATGTACACCTCTCACCTGGATCTTAGCCAGGACAATGTACAAGCTATGCTGGATATCGCACAGTGTCTCCAAGTGCAGAATGTGCTGAACATTTGCCACACCTTTTTAAAATCTTCCACAGCCGTAGAGCAAACAGCCAACATGCCTTGTAATAGCGTATTTTCGCTGCAGAATGCTCTGGCTGCAGATCCTGGTTGTGCCAGTGACAGTTATGGAACAAACCTATTGCATGAATGCCCAGCTGACACACAAGCTAATAAAGTCTTGGCTGACCACCATTCTCATGCTGCTGTACCGAAACAACCACAAGACTCCTTAGATGGCAACTGCACAGAGCTTCCATTTAAACAACCAAATTACTATTATAAACTGCGCAACTTCTACAGTAAACAGTTCTACAAACAGAACGCTTGCTCTAATCAGGAGAGGGCAGCGGAACAACCCTTTTCTTATAACACATCCACAGAAATAAACACAGTAGAGAATAATTCTTGTGCTGTCGATCACTCGGAGTGTATTCTGGAAACCTCTGATCATTTACCGTCAAATTTTCTGGTTCAGTCCGTGAATGAAGCTGCTCCGGACCAAGAGGCAGAAAGCACGCTTCTGCAACCCACCAAACAGATGAGGCTGAAAAAGGCAATACATCTGAAAAAGTTAAATTTTCTAAGATCTCAGAAATCTGCAGAGCAGCCACCTGAGCCTCAAAGAGATGACAGCAGAATAACAGGAGTTACTGAAGCTGTGAATGAAAGTACCATGGACGTGACAAATGTTAGAGCTACTGATGACAAAGAAGCTGAAGATTTAGTGAATTCTGAGAATTTTGAACAAACTGTTGAAACTGAAAGATCTCAAGGTCCTTTGGAACCTGAAGGGCAATCACAGGCTCTCCAGTCGCAGAGGCAATATACGTGTGAATTATGTGGGAAGGCTTTCAAACACCCAAGCAATTTGGAGCTCCATAAAAGGTCTCATACAGGTACAGTCATCAATAACTTGGTCCGTGGACCAAATATTCCAATTAAAGAGGATGTCTTGCAATATCTCTTGAGTCAGAGATGCTGGTTAAGCGTCTGCATTCAAAAGGTTGTAGTGTTTGTTGTTGTTGCTGGTTTTGTTTGTTGTTTGTTTTTTTTAATGAATAGTCATACAGGAATAAAGACTGTAAGGCTGACTTTAGCTGAGAGTTGTAGTAAAGATTTCTCATTCACGTTTGTTTTTTTTAGGGTTGTTTTTCAAAGACTCTCAAAGAAAGTTGTGTGATATTTCAATGAAAATGTTATTTTTGTCTTGCATTTAGAAGAGGCATTTCTGAACAGTCTGTCAAACGAACCAGAAGTCTGAGTCGGATAATAATAAGTGTAAAGACAATACTACAGCTGTTCTAGATGACCTCAGTTCTTGATCATATATTCATTGTAAGAGATAAGTGATGAGGGCTTGGTGGTCATTTCTTTTTAACCTGTAGAAATATGCTCCATAATTAATTAATTGATAACTTATTTTCCTTATGGGAATGACTTTCATTGTGTTTACCTAATGAATAATACTCTTGCAGACAAGTAGACTTGAGAGTGAATGGGAATCTTGAATTAATTTACTTCAAAACTCATAGGTAATACTATTTTTAAACCTAGCACAGGTTGATTTCTAAGCATCTATTTATTCCAGTGAAAAACAGGACCTAGTTTGATTTAACTAATTTGTCTGTTCAATTTAACCAGCATGTTCTATTATATTTCTACAACTTTAGATACGGGTTTTTGAAAGAGCATTTAAGAATTACCATAGCAAGTCAGATAAAACCACTGATTCCAAGTCCTTGAGATGACATTGTTCCGATTAAGCTGTTGAATATTTTTTGCCTTTTTTCCCTATATTATTATTAAATATACAAAGCATCTCTCTGAGTCTTGTCCAGTAAACATCACTTTGCAAATCAACGTACTTGTATTGGTACTGTGACAGTAAATATAAATCCCTCTTAGCAGACATTGATTTCTTGTGTGTCAACAGGAATTTTTTTTATTTTGTGTAGGTAATTTCTGCAGGAAATACTACTAGTGGTTTTTATCCTCCATTTCAAATCCCCTTGATGCTTTTATGGTTGTCAGAAACCTTCCCTGTTGCCAGACATCTGGCTCCCTGGTGGTTTCATTTATATTTGTGTTTTCAATACCAGAATCTTTAGTGTTTTGCAAATATAGAGCCATAATGAAATCAATCCTCAGTGTTCTTTATAGTTGGGTTATTGATGTCTTAATTTTTATCTTTAATTGAATAAAAGCTTTCTTGAAACTTCTGTGAGATTTCCATTATTCGTTAAGTAGCAAAAGTAGATGCAGCCTCAAGTTGTCAGACTAACTGCTCTCTGTGAAGCCACGGGACTGTGTATGTTTACCTAGTGCTTTAAAATCTAACTGTATTTAATCCTTGATCCTGAAGTGAGTTGGAAGAACATCAACTGTATTTGGCAGCAGGGAAGGAAAATGGAACTTCCAACACCTGGATATTGTAGATGTTGCTCATAATGCTTCCAAGGATGGAGGAAGAACACTGATGTAGGGAATCCTTACTGGAAGAGAAGGCTACAAATAGCCAAGAGGTATTCTGTAAAATCAGGAAAATTATAATTAAAAAAGTAAATAAATAAATGTCTTTAGACAGATTTTTGTATCAGTCCCAAATTGAAGCAGTGTGAGATCTTTTTTCTTCTCAAAATATCTGCATTCAGAATCACGAGGGTTTACAGTTAATTTTGCGTCCCCATACCTGGGACAGATTATATATGTCCTTCATGTACAGTTAGACTCGTGAAAATATCATTAGAAGTCTGACCGCTGTTGAATTAAGTGGTATTGGAGTATTAATATTGTTTTAAAAATTCTAGGAGAAGTACAGAGGTTTTTATCAACAGTGCAAAAACTAGGAAACCAAGAAGGGAAAAAAAATTACCTTTATGAGATACTGTAGAGGAGAAAAAGTAATTAGAAAAATATATTTGGAATTCACAGCTACCGAACTGAAATATCGTGCAGTCACATTCTAGGTTGAGAGTTGAGTTAATTTGAAAAGCTTAAGTGGACTGCACTAGTTTTTTACTGCTCATATGTTTTGGAGATTGAAGAATACCAGTTGTATATGTACAAATTCAGAATTTTGGAGCAAAATACTTGGGTTAATTATCAGATACTCTTATATAGGATGAGAATTTGAAGGCAAATATATATTTGCTGGAAGTAAATGGCTACATGCTGATGAGAGATGTATGGTACATGCTGAACAGAGAAAAGAGAATCCTTCCAGATTAGCTTCTCTGCATTCCTTATTCTTTTTAAGAGTGGACCTTTGTGTGTACAAGCGGAAAAACTGGTGCGCTTCCCGTAGCTTTTCTTGTTGTAAAACCTTGTAATCTCTTCTGTTCCTCCTGGAGGTGTGGTATCCCTTTTGTTTGGGGAAAAAAAAACGTGTTTATTAAAAAATTACAAAACACTCCCATCCATATCAAAACTCTTCTTCCTACTTGTCTTGAAAGATAAATTCTGTTTCTCAGTAAGTCTGTTTTACAAGCTGAATGGTAAATGTTGTCCTTCCCTCTTGAATTTCCCCATAATGATAAGGGTAAGTGTCCTTTGGGGGATAGTTTTACTCTGACATGTCTTAAAAGGAAGCATACCAATTTAAAACATTTGAATTCTGTTGCAACTCTTAGAAGTTCTATGTTCTGTTTCTTCTTTTTTTTTAGGTGAGAAACCTTTTGAATGTAACATTTGTGGGAAACACTTCTCACAGGTGGGAATATTTTATATTATGGTACTTACACTTGAAAATGAAATGCATCTATATGTTGATTCTACAAAAAAAACCCTTGGGTTTAAGACTATAGGTTGGGTATTTTTTTGTTCAAAAACAGGCTTCACTTCAGGAGAAAAAATATTAAAATGTCTTATTTGAAAGTAATATGTTAAATGCTTTAGATTTCTTTGATACATTTTGTACCTTTGATTCTCTCTGCTCTCAATAGATGTTACGTATTTTGCCCTCAAAGGAATATTTAACTATGCAGAGCGACGGCTGTATCTGAAAGAGAGAGAACATTCATTCTCAGACTGTTCTTTTGCCTTCTGCTTAGGGACACGTTGTGAAAAGCATTTTTACAGTGTCTGAAAAAAAATACAGGTTAGAATTCTATATAAGGCTGTATTCACAATAGTTTCATCTTCCTAAATGGCATAAATTGTTAAGCAGGCTTTTTGAGTCAGATAAATAAAAAATATCCATATAATTTGGCTCAGATTCCTTCGATGAAGAAGAGCAGTACAGTCTGTCTGAAGTGACAAAACTCAGCCATGATTTAAAAAAACCTCTTATGAAATTTCCAGCTTACATACAGGGCCTAAGATTTAGCTGTCTTAATTTGCCCTCCCGTGCTTGCTTCTTGTGCTAGGTACAACAATTGATTTGTATTTCTACAAATTTGGTGCCTGGTTGTCTCACGTTTCCAAAACGTGGCTCTTTTTTCTCTTTTCTTGATTGGAATGCGATCATCTAAGTACAGGAGACAATAAGACAGGTCCATATTTTTAGACTTAAGACTAAATAACAATTATTGTTGAATAACTTTGGTCCTTCTTATGGGTCCTGGTTTAAGGATTAATTAAATCCTTAAAATTTAATTAAATTAGAGTTACGTGTTCATCTACTCACCCACCAGTACTTCCACTTCCCTCACTCCAGTTTTGTAGTCCATCTGTGTAGTCCACCCTAGTGGCCAGTGATAGGACAGGGGGAAATGGCCTTTAATTGTGCCAGGCGAGGTTCAGGTTGGATATTAGAAAAAATTTCCGTACTGAAAGGGTTGTCAGGCATTGGAACAGCCTGCCCAGGGAAGTGGTTGAGTCACCATCTCTGGAGGTGTTTAAAAGATGGGTGGATGTTGCATTGAGGGACATGGTTTAGTGGTGTTGATAGGGCTAGGAGAAGGTTGGACTCGATGATCTTGAAGGTCTCTTCCAGCCGAAAATGTTCTATGATTCTATGATTTCTTTGACCTGTTAATCTAATGCAGTTGCATCCTTCACTCTGTCACTAAATATGAATATAACCCTGCATCCAGTGAGCAGTGCTGTTCCATCCTGCTTATCAAGCCATTTTGAGCAAAACTGGGTCTACTGAGTAAGCAATGAAAGTCCATTTTCATTCATTTTGATGGCTAAATTTCTAGATATTGAAAAAAGTGGATATTTAATAGCATAATTAATTTCATAATTCACAGATTCCATTAAAAACACTTTTGGCAAATGGGGTGGTATCCTGTGCCATTACTGCAGAGGAGGAGGGATTGAAACAACTTCACACACTCAAGAGTGTATGGCCAGCGTGACAGCAACATGCATTGCTCCTCTTGAATTAAAACCAAAGAGAAACCCCAACAAAACTCCAAATTTCCAACTTTTAAACAGCTTCCCTCCCCTTCCCTCCCCAGTTACCTCACTTGCCTGAAGGTATAGGTTGGTACGTGTTGATGGATGATACCTACACATCCAGAATATGAGCCATAGCATTGAGCCTGTGCATTGCAGTTCTGCTCATAAAAAGGCACTCGCACTTCTGACGTACCTGCTTTTGAATCATGCAAATAAGTAAGGCTCCACCTACCAGAAAGTAGGATGCAAGGGTAATTACTGTCTGCTTTCTGCTTAAAAGACCATCTCTGATCTTGTTCTTGATCTTCTCTGTCTGCAGGTATAGAAATAGTAACGCTTTTTTTATTTAAGCTGTCACCTTCTGTGCTTTTGAGACAGTGCAGCTGTTGTGCCTGGTAGTGTGTCTGCTCCTGCTGAATGTAATTGTTTGTGTGTTGGAATGTGGAATGGAAAATGAAGAAAGTAGGGAAAATGGATATAGTCTAGAACAAATGACCAGAAATGTTCTTTGATTTTTGGAGAAAAAGGTTGGTTTTTTACTTCCAAGCCTGCACTTTCCCTTACTACCAGTACACAGCCCGCTGCTATGTGGTCCTTCTCTGGATGGTGATCCAGGACATCACCTTTTACCTCCTGGCTGCCTCCTGCAGAGTTTCTTTGGAGGAACCATATGTTTAAGTCCCTTCACTTTAAAAGCATGCCAGTTACAAATGGACCAAGTCCAGCATATCTCTCTGGTCTCTAAATTTGTGAGGAGTGGTATGAAACTGGTATCAGTAAGAGGATTCTTCTGAGCACCTTTTTCCTTTCACTGAAATGCTGGCCGAAGTCCTCTTACGCTTTTTCATTGAGGTGGCATATTTTGCCTTATGCCTTACTCAAGGTTGTGTTCTGCCTTAAAAGCTTAGGAAGAATACAAGTTAGAGATGTTTTTACCTTTTGTTTTCTTTTTTTTTTTTTTTTAATTCCCCTTTTTTCCTTTTTTCTTTATCTTTTTTTCCTTTTTTTTTTTTTTTTAAAGCCTTTGTCTTCATTAGGTGGAAATACCATAAGCTTGTAATAAAGAAATGGATCTACTTGCGACTTTCTAGAATGATTTTATTCTGGCTACAAATGTCTGTATGAGAACTATTTCAGAATAATTATTGACTTCAGATAGTCCTTTATCTGGAATAACTTTCAAATGCCTGTGATACGGTTTCTTTTGTGACATGGATAGTGGTGAAAGTTCTGTCTTTTGTGTGTTTCGCTCAAATGCACTTCTGCATAAAATCCCTTGTCTGTGCAAAGCACAAATTGTTCTGTGGAGAAGCAAGTTCAGTTTTCTCCTTCCTCAGAAGGAGGTGCCTAATGCCTCTCTCTGCATGGAATTTCAGTACTATGAAGTTGGGCCTGAGAGTGGTTCAGTCATACTGATGTCTGAAAAACTCAGAGGGTTTAAAGAAAGCTCTGCCAGTGTTCAAGTGGTGACCCATTTAATATTGTCCTCGGTCTCTGCAATCCTTCAGTGCTGATATATCGTAAGCTCTGATTACAGTGATTGGTCATCACGGGAAATTTAGTGTCTGAAGAAATTACTGATGGGTCTTATTTTTGTTGTCTTTCTGTGACTAAAGAGGACGTGATAATCTTTGCGTTCACAATTTGCTTTCCTGATTGAGAGGACTTAATGTTCCTTTTGTGTACTTAGATAAAACCAGGCAGTTATCCATCAAAGAGAAGCGAAGGGTTAAAAACTGAGTCTGGAAGTAGGCACTATTTCTGGGACATCTGCAGCTCTTCTATCCAGAGGAGCTGTATCTTGTGCTTTGAGAACAGGACTCTCAGTGCATTAGCCATTCAGAAGCACCAGTGGCTTTAAAAACATTTTTTAAAAAAAAAATTGGAGTAAGATGGTTTTGTATAGTCGTCGTCTCATTTGCCTTCTATAGACTAGCATCATTTTTACAGGATTGGGAGAGGAAAGATATGTAATAAAAATTAGTTACCAGTTTGTTTGTTTCTGTATCTCCTCTTCTGTTTTCTTTTGATATGAGTAAATATTTATAGATTTGGAGCACTTGGCTCTGAGTATTTTAGGCATTGAAAAATGTTTACCAGGTTACTTTCGTTTTAACCTCCTGGTAGGTGACTTCAGACATCCTGATGTAACTATTTTATTTGTAGGACAGGGAAAATGAGACTAACATGAACCATATCACTAGTTAAGTTTTCTTCTTCACTGCAATCTAGGTAGTGTAACTTTCATTTATAATTGGATCTGTTTTCAACTATAGGTCTTTCTTTTTTCTTAGAATTTGATTCCAGGTTTGTGGGTGTTTTTGGTTTTGTTTTTTTCTCCCCTCTGTTCCTTTCAATCTATAATTGCCTACATAAGCAATTTGATCTTGGAAGTAAACAGTAGTCTGTCTTGAGTAGATCGGAATGCTTGAGTTCATAGATGCTTTGTGGTCTTCACTGCCTTAGAATTAGGAATAAAAGGCCAATCTCCTAGTTCCCATCCTTGTTTTTTTTATTGGTGTACAACAACAGGCTAGCTGAATTTAAATATTTAAATTACTGTCCCTTCAGGCAGGTAACCTCCAGACACATTTACGTCGACATTCTGGTGAAAAGCCATACATTTGTGAAATCTGTGGGAAAAGGTGAGTAGAACTGCTCATCATCATTACAGTTAACATGATAAAACTAGTTCAGGTTTTCTTTGCTCTTTGTGAGGAACTAAGGGCCAAGAGCTAAGGCAGGGTGCTGCTCAATTTTCTTTAAAAGATACTGGGTTTAAATGTGTATCGGTGGGATTAAAATACATAAATGTCTGCAAGTACCTCATTGCAAATCTCAATAATGAGGTAAACATGTTACCACCTATATAGTCTGTGATCTTACTTATTTTTTTGTATATTGTATCCTTAGTTGTATCTTTTGTTAAGGATATACTGTAGTGTGTATTTTGAATAGTGTGAGTCACAATAAACCGTGTACCTTTCCCTCATGGGGTTTTTCATTATTTGATTATATAATTTTTGTTGGATTTTGTGGAAATGATGTAGTAAGGGAAGCTTGGTGAACTTAAGCAAAACGTTAAATACTTCTGTCTTCTGCAACAAATGACAGAGAATACACTTAATTAAGAGTAGCCTTCATATATAAACTAAGTTAGATGTAGAATAAATTAGTAACATTAATGGTGAAAAGAGGTTTTTGTTTTGTGGTTGTTTTTTTTTCTTGTTTTGTTTTTTTTGTTGTTGTGTTTTGGGGTTTTTGTTTTGGCATTTTGTTTTGGGGTTTTTGTTTTGTTGGGGTTTTTTTTTGTCTATTTCTAGCTGAAATTTAATTGGACATTACCAGCTTCAACATGTTTCTCTTAAATGCATCCATTTAACATCCATCCAACACAATCCTGCATTTTAGATCGTAATCATTGTTCAGAAGGTGAGGCATTCGTTATAGCTGATTTCCACATGATACTCAGTTTAGGAGAATAAGCGCCTTATAAAGCTGGTAATTGGGTTTCCATATTCTGTTACAGATTTGCTGCTTCTGGTGATGTTCAGCGTCATATCATTATTCATTCTGGAGAAAAGCCTCACCTGTGTGATATCTGTGGCAGAGGTATATAAGAACCAAAGTTTCTGCCTGCGAGGTGGAGGTTTTTTTGATTGAAATGTGAGCAGTCATTTTAATCTCGGCGTCTGTCATACTTTTTTCTAGGATTCAGTAACTTCAGTAATCTAAAGGAGCACAAGAAGACCCATACAGCAGATAAGGTGTTCACTTGTGATGAATGTGGGAAGTCATTCAACATGCAACGAAAATTAGTGAAGCACAGAATCAGGCATACAGGAGAGAGACCGTACAGCTGTTCGGCATGTGGTAAGATTTACTGGGCATAGCTTGGTTGGGTCTTTACTCTTTAAATGATAAGTAAAAGTCCCTATGTCAGCAGAATAACAATTAACCAAAATGATTTTAAATTGAAATAACCGTGTTGCGTGAGTTTTTCACAAAATCTTCTGTCTTGCATACTTCGTAGTCTTTCATTTGGTGTATTAAAACCCTTTAATTGTTGTAAATTTAAAAAATGAATTGCAGTCAAGAATTCAGAAAGGAAATAAGAGGAATCAGTGTTGTATGTGTATGTGTTTGCTAGGGAATTAGTGATACTAGCTGCTTCAAAAATTGATCTGTTTTCAGTATAGTCCCTTCTGATGGAAAGCCAGGTTTGACATTATTTGGCTATCGATAGAGGGGGGTGTTTTTTCTTCTGTTTTTTTTCCCCCCAATTGAATGCTGTTCAGATTTATCTGCATTCAACCATAGAGTTTGATAATAAACACCTTTTGCTACTTTGCTTCAGCCTCTGGAATAAACACAAAACTTGATCAATGCTTTGTATCAGAAAACACCCATTTTCAAAATCAGCTAGACAGATCATGCTTCCATGTGGTCTGAAAATGGCTCTCTGACCAATGATTCAGCTTGGTATATCAAAGTTCTCAGAAACTGCATTGTCTACCCTTATCTCATATGTCACTTTGCATCCTGCGTGCTGCTTACTTTTCTGCCCTAAAGTGCTGTATTGGGATAATTTCATTCACATTCTGAGGAGTCAGCTTTGGAGGCTGTGATAATGTCCAACTGCAGTATTTTTTATTTGTAATGTCTTGAGGCACAAGAAAAACTAATGCTATGAAGAGGTCTTGCATCAGAAGGAGGAAATGGAGACATACAGGATCTGAAAGTACAAACGCTTGCGTTGCTGCCAATAAAACAGGCTTATTTTCATCTTGCCTTGTCGTGGGCTTTTGATTAGTTTTCATTTTAGCCAGGTCATCTTGTGCTGAGAAAGCAAAAATAGTACCAAGAAGGTCTGATCAAGAATTAAGAAATTATTCACATCATGCAAAAAATCCAGATGTGTTATTCCAGTAATTTATAGTCTTACTGTTACTGTTTCACGGCTTTTCTGAAGAGAAATCTGGATAGTAGAATAAGAAGTATGAGACTGCAGTTTTACTGGGCTTTCAGATAATACAGTTCATTTTAGTTGATATCTGTCCACACAAAATAAAATAATCTTCAACCTATGAAAAATGGGACAAAATCAGATAGGTACTGGCTTATTTCTATGATCCTGAAGAATGTGAGGTGTCTGAATCATGTAGCAGTTCTGGAAATTAATGCTCTGTTGTTCTTCTACACTTTGCCTCGGTTCAGCCTCAGACACTTTTTGCTTTGCAGTGTGGTAATTGAGCTTATTTGAGCCTGTGGTTCTGAAAATAGGCAAACAGTTGAATATTTTATTGTATTCTAATATTTACAACTATAAAAACGATTACCGTTTTGACACATTGTCTGGCTAGAATTAAAAAACTGGCCTGCTGTGTTACGTTAGCTCAAAGTTAACAAAAAAGTTGACTTTGGCAGCACGTTAAGAATATTTCCTTGGTAGTGAATAAACCATTATTTTCTATGATGAAGTTCTCACTGGGAGAATATATGTAGGAGCTTATCAGCATACTCTTTTTTCCAGACAGATGAATTAAATTGATTATTTATTTTTTTTCCCTTCGCAAAGATTGATACAAACTGAGAGTACTCACACCTTTCAAATACTAATAGATATTCCCATCTCTGGAGACAAAAACTAAAGCACTGAGAAACACAAGTTAGAAAATCAGATCAAGAAGAAGAAACAAGTCACTGAATTGTAAAAGTCAGTGGAATTTGTTTGAACCAGTTCTAGATAAAGTACCACGACTGGCAACATACTAAGCCTTATCACTTGCTATTTTTTCTAGTTAAAACATGCCTGTGCACTTCTGTGAAGAACAAAATCTTAATGTATCGCTTCTGTCTTGTAGGGAAATGTTTTGCAGGCTCTGGTGACCTGCGCAGACATGTGAGGACTCATACAGGAGAAAAACCCTATACCTGTGAAACTTGTAACAAGTGCTTCACTCGCTCTGCTGTTCTGCGGCGGCACAAGAAAATGCATTGCAAAGCCAGTGACGAAGGTCCAAACTCGCTCGATGAATTTACTCAAGGGATTGAAAATTCCGACCTTGACAAATCGCAGACTTCTGACTCTTTTGGCCAAGAAATGTCTGTTACGTTGTTACCGGTGTCCGTGAAGTTTCCCATCCGTCCACCTGCAAATTCGACGGAATTTGATAGCTCCGTGGATTCTTACTGTAAGTTGAGATCACTGATGCAACACCACGACGCGGCAAACCAGCAGAAGCTGAGTGTGGATTCCGCTAAACTCCCGAAAGCCCAGAGACAGCAAACTCCTCCACCACCACCACCACCGTACGCTTACGCAGATGTAGATGTATCTTCTGCAGAAGAACCCTTACAATCCGAAAACATTCCCATGATTCGTTCCTCTATGGTTAGCTTGGACGGTCATTATAACGATCCGCTAGGCAGCCGAACGTCATCTGCCTCCTACAAGAACAATGAAGGACCGTTCTTCTCCAGCATGACCCTCTGGGGTTTAGCTATGAAGACCTTGCAGAATGAGAGCGAGTTGGAACAGTGAGGGCTCGGGTGACTGGATCAAAACTACTCAGAGGTGTTTCGTGCTAAGGTGATTGCGATTGCACTGCAGCATTAGAGACATCACAGCTGGTTTTCAACTTGGACACTGGGAGAAGTCAAGCTACACGTGCCCAGAATCCAGTGTAGGCTGCCTTTACACTGCTCCTCAGCAAAGTTCAAATCTAGTTTGGGGGTCTTGGTTGTACTGTGACTGCACCATGTAGCTCATGTGTGGCCACAATTTACTAAAATACGCCATTTACTAAATTTACCATTGAACTTGCCATTTTGTACCTGATAACGGAGGAGAGGATGGCCCAATGCCTCATTTCATGGTGGGGGTGCAATTTCAAGTGTGGGTCATCAGAGCTGTGTGAGGGTGTAGATAAGGAAAGAGGAAAATACTTAACAAATCCCTAGTGAACCTGCGTTTCAGTAGCAGCTCTCTTACCAGTAGCATCGTTGGTTTACATGACTTGAGTATTGTGATATTAAATTTAAATGTTAAATACTGGACAATATTTGTGATAGTGCAAAGTAACTGTATATCTAGAAACTTTATTTTTTTACAATAAAAGCTTTTTTTTCCTAGTATTTTATAAACTATTTTGCACAGCAGATTATTTGTACAATGAAGACAAGACCAGGAATAAAGGGAAGTTGTTTTACATTGTACCTTAGTTGCTCAATGTGTTTCATCTCTATGAAAGATTTTCAATAACGTAATTCCATCTATTCCAGGTATCTCTACAATGCTAATGGGGATACCACGGGAAGAGGAGCTGCACTGTAAAATCAGTGCAGTCAGTACACCAGCAGCTTGTCTTGCAATTGAGTGAATTAGTGTGAAATATTGGCTAATTAATGGAATGAATAGACCGTTACAGGAGAGAAACTTTGCTCAGAGGCTTTTTTTCCACCATGGTGCTTTGAATGGTCGCATTTATTTTCAGTATAGATCTGCTGCTGCGTTTCAAACTGCTTACTACAGTCACAGGAGTTTTACTGGCCTAACATTTTCCAGCCCATCACAAAGTTTTTGCGCTGTGTTGTCCAGCCATATCCTAAAACATCCCTTTGATACTGTAGTTTCTGAAATGAAAATACCCTTATACTGGCCTTTTTGCTGGAGTTCATTCACAGGCTGGCAAGTCTGTTTGAAGTACATACTACTTATTTCCTATAAGGAGTCTCGATGCTCTTAGGCTGAGAGGTAGATTTCGGTGTTTTGCCACAACTAATAAGATCTGGTATCACTGCTGGTTTAATAATAGTTCCTCTGCTGAAAAAAAAATCATGTTTGTATAAAACATATAAACAAATTGCTGGAACATTTGGACATAATGTCACATTTTCCTGGCATTAGAAAATACATTGTCACTTGTATCCCACTAAAGCACAAAGAGTCAAATCTGATTGTCTGGTTCTTGGTAGAACAAGAGTTAGTTTTGCTAGAACAGGAATGTAGACCACAGGTGACTTATAGTCCACTGCTTGCATTCTGTGGAACGTCAGGGCCCGGAAAATGCACTATTTTTTCATATTTTTAAAGTGATCACTACT
>VWZK01019266.1:84568-102438 GCA_013396935.1 Baryphthengus martii | reverse complement strand
GTGATCCCTCCTTTCCCCCCCCCCCCCCCCCAGGAATTCAAAACTAGTTGTTCAGTTTCTTACTGTGTTAACACCATACATTACAATTTGTGACTTTCCTGCCTTTACTTGGGCCCTGTACCTCCCTGTTTTTTTAACTGCTTTCAACCTGAGCTGAAATGAGAAAGAGGATATCGCTGGCCAGAGCACAGGACTCCTTAAAACAAAAGAAGCAGAACATTACACCCTATATGTAAGTCTTGAAAGACACAATTTTCTCTCTGGTGTCATTTATTGTTATGAAAAACTTTTTTTTCACTACATTAACAGACCAGTTAAAAAAAAAAAAAAATCCAGATTCACTGGAGAGCAAATTGGGATTATTTTTTTCACCTTTCTTGTAGTGCACGTGTACTAGGAGACTTTAAAACATCTCTATTTTTCCCATCATTGAAGTGAAAAGAAAGAAGCTTGTGCAGTGCCTAATTTTCAAGCTGGCACGTAGGCTGACAGAACACCGCTCCGTGTAGGATTAAGCAGGGAACACTTTCTATATTTGAACCCTTGGCTCTTCTCATTCATTTTCTTTTACATTATTTGCAGGTGAACACTGCAGATCTTTGTGGAAATTGTCCAAGGGCTGTTCAACGATCCCTGTGTTACGGTTCTGTCCCTGACCACGTGCGCTCGCTCGATCTCACCCTGCGTTCCTTGCACTAGTGCCGAAGGCAGAATGTGGGGATCTGCCACTCACTGGCTCTCTAGCTTTCCCTTTGTCAGAAACTATTTTTAGATTGACTTATCCCAAGAGAAAAGAGAAATTTGATCAGTTCCCACCAAGATTCTGTTGCTTCTAAAGGACAAATCTGCAATTTGTGAACCTCCTAACTAGTTGCCTCTGGTTCTGCAACGGTTGTGCTTTCTCTGTTGTAATTTGGTGGAGTCAGTACAGGGTAGGTTTAAAACAGACCATGTTGCAACCTTTGTGCTCTTCTAACAGAGTGTTAGAGGTCTGTACACTTTGTTTTGAAGCAATGTGTTATTGATGAAGGCTCTTAGAGTGAAAATGGCATCTTGAGGTGCTCGTAAGCACTTAGATGAGATTGTGGTTGGGTATGCAGTGCCTGGTGTGGAGAGGGCACAAAGAATGGAGTTGTTTAGCCCAGAGAAAATGAGGCTCGGGAGACACCTTATTGCTCTCTACAACTACCTCAAAAGAGGTTGTAGTGAGGTGAGAATCAGTTTGTTCTCCCATGTAACAAGTGACAGGGCAAGGGGAAATGACGTCAGTTTTTGCCAGAGGTGGTTTAGATTGGATATCAGGAAAAATTTCTTCACAGGAAGGATTGTCAAGCACTGGAACAGGCTGCCCGGGGAGGTGGTGGAGTCACCATCCCTGGAGGGATTTATAAGACATGTAGAGGTGGCACTTAGGGACATGGCTTAGTGGTGACCTGGCAGTGCTGGGTTAATGGTTGGACTTTATCATCTTGAAGGTCTCTTCCAGGTCTCACGATCCTGTGATTCTGTGACTCTGTGTTTTCTGTGTGTAAGTAGGAAAATGATACATCATATAATTAAGTCTAAGTTCAAATAACTCACCCTCAAAAAAAAAAAAAAAAAGAATCCTCTGCTTATCTTTAGACTTACAATCTATTTTAGGTGGAACTGAAAATACAAAGCTATATAAGGAAGGAGAACTTCACCAGGAAGGACTTAGCACGTGTATATGACCTGTTGCCATTGAGCATGTATAGTGTTTTTGTGATCTGAGACTATCTGTATTCTCTCATACTCTTTTTAAACCTGGCCTACTAGATGTTTTGCAGATTCTTGAATTCAGAGATTGGGCTTTAGAACAGCGCACTTTTGTATTTTGTTTCCATGGCTTCTCCAGCAAGTCCAAATCGGCTTAAACTCCTGTTGATAATTTTATAGGGAAGTAATTGCTACACATGGAGTCTTCCCAAAACATCTAAGTGGCATATACAAGAGCAAGCCAAATTTAAGACAAAATCAGTGTGAAGCAAGTGGAATTGGCCCCATAGGCCATTTGCTTCTGGAATCCACTTTTTTCTTTCCTTTCATTGTCTTCCCCACTGTGGGTAGCTCCATTCAGACGTGGACAGCTGCATTCAATTCTTGCTGCTCACTTCACGCCACTCACCCACCCCTCATAATCCAGACCAGAGGTTAACATATTCAAGATCAAGAGAGGAAAAATGTAGAAGCATATAGGTAAAGAGAGTCCCACATAGCTGTGGAACTCTATAAAACTTCTCCAGTCTCTATGTTCTGGGGTGTGTGCTGGCATTTTGGATAGTCAGCTTTCCCGCTAAAGAACTCGCTTCAGAAATGACACGTAAACCAAACATGACAAGGAATGAAGATGGTCCTGCTTGTTTGGAAGACTCAATAGAAAGCAAGCAATCATGAGCTTTACAGGCAGATTTGAAGGAGGAAAATGCGATAGCTTGGGAAATGTGTTCTAATGACAAGTGAAGGGCCTTGGATGCAGCTCTTTAGTAATTCAGTATGCTAATGACTTCAAAGTGACCTGTGCTCCACTGTGCTGCCAATAGATTTCTTTGTATTAGTACACACAGGCTTGTGCTTTCTGGTCCATAGCCTTATTCATTAATCCTTACTGACAACTATTATTGAATTTGCCTTCTCTAAACACTTGGTTTCCATCCTTGTTATTAAATCTCCATCCCAGCAAACAGATAAAAAATTACCTTTAACACGCAGCCTAGTGAAGACACAGCTAGTGACTCAAGACATTCTTTATTTCTAAAGACATTACCACTACTGTTTGAATATAATTATTTTTTTTTTTTTTGTTAGTTGATATTCACATGTGTGTTCAGATCTGACAACAGTTTTGTTCTCTTGGTGAGGGAATTTTTCCTGGAAGGTTACAAAAGCCCATTAATAGGCCGGCACAATGCGGTGCTGAGGAGCGTGCATGCATGAACTACAAGTCTGCCAGCTTTTTGTGCAGCTCTGCAGGGGACACTATACTGGAATAAAGCCTTTCAGGCCCTTTTGGTGTAGTTCTGACCTTCCACTCTATATTAAACAGATGACTGGAACCAGAAAGATAGGTCATTGTGATTGCAGTTAATATTTGTAAGGACCAAAGCAGCTCTCAGCCTTTGAGGTAGAAGGGAATCATCTTAAGTGTGAAAATGTATCATCACAAGAATGGAGAGGATCAAAGGAAGGCCAGCTGGTGCTCGGACATCTTTTCATAACCTTTATTACAATGCTAGAATACACTAACCTCAATGGGAAGTCCATTCAGTTCGTGTATTTCAAATAGATAATCTGTATTCTGGTGAAACAAAGAAAGCTAAAAAAGCCCCTTCTAAAAAGGGGGTGGTCGACACAAATTTGCCTATGATTTAATCATACTGGTTTTCTAAAATCAGCTTAGCTTTTTCAATGCAAATATATGAATGTATGACATGCTCATTTTAAAAGTGGCTGAAAATTTGTAAATTTAGGGACAGAGAGTTCTAGCTGATTTTACTGTGTTTTACTTCCACTTCAGAGGAAAGACCCTCTGCATTTTCACTTGCTATGCACAAAAAAATAAGGCATGGGATTTCAGGGGAAAACTGGATGGAACAACCATAACCATTAAATCATCCAGGAGGCATGTGTATGGGGAGTCATGAAAAGGCCAAGATGAAAGCTGAATTGTTTCAACAAACACTGAGATTAAAGCTTGGGCTTCTAGGGAATGTCCTACCACTGTAAGTATATATGAAATTAGCAAAATCAAAGCAGGAAATCGATGAAGATTGCTGTTTAGAGGTAGGTTGTTACAGTAAAGTCCTGTGTTCACAGGCTGAGGGCTGTGCTGCCAGATCCATCCCAAATGGATAGGGAAAACCAGTGGGACTACAGGTACAGACCAGAGGTGACCAATTCTGCCACAGCATTTTTCAGATGGAACATTAAAGGTCAAACTCAAGTGTTAAATGGTTTACTCATGACTTTCAGATTTAATTTTCAATCAACCAATCACTTCCTGAATCTCTTCCATGAATTGAGAACAGGGGAAGCATCCCCCCTACTTGTTGAGCAGGGACTTACTTCCAACCAACTTTATCAAACGTTTTTGCTAAAGATTGACACCTATGTAAGAACTGCATTATTTATGAAGTTATGCCTTGACAGGAAATTCAGCAGTCAGTCTCTTCATATTCCAAAACACTAAATGGACAAAAGAATATTGCTTTTTCCTACCCAGAAAGAGACGGTAGACACTCATTACATCAGCTGAGTAATGACTGCAGCCTGTGAAACAGGTCTATGGGGCACCCAAGTTCTGACAGCTTCAGGAGATGCAACAACTTTGTTTCAATTCAAAAGTCATTAAAATAATTCCTAAGTTCTAAAGCTCAGAAGAAAAGGTATTTAATTTCTTTTTTCTCCAAGTAATTTGCATGTCAAATCTCTCTCCCTCTCTCTCCTGTCAGTGATGTCTCTCTCAGCAGCTGTCTGGTCATGAATCACTCCTGTCATCTGAAGCATATTTTTAACACTCCTGGACGTGCTCTAAAAGCAAATGCCGTTAAGCAAACAGTTTGCACTGGTTTTTTTCCATACACTCTCTTCACTTTCCAAACCCTTTCATAATCATGATTTTAAATGCTGGGTCACAGGGGAATCAGGTACCGGAAAATGCAGCCTTTTGTATTTGTGAGAGTATCATAATGTTACATCAAGTCCTCATGTAATGCAGATCTTCTGTCTGACTTGGAGAAGACTTGAAGTTGCCTGGAGCTTGAGAATTTCACTTCATTAAGATTCATACGAATGTTGCCTTTGGTTTCACTCATTGTAGTCTGCACCCTCTCAAGTTCAAACTTCAGTCTGAGTTTGGGAATTGAGCGTACAAAAAGAAAATCACTGTCAAAGCTTAGTTCAGCTGCTGCTACGGTAAAGTAGATTAGATTACACCATGTTTGCTTGAGAGTAGTTATTTTACAGCCTGAAATGGAGAGCATAGTCATGGAGCCTAATAAATTATTTGTCTTGTAATCATGAGTTTCAGAGCTACCAGAAAAAAGGACATTGACCAAAAAAGTTTTGATCTTAAAAGCTTTTCTGCTTTTCTCATCTCTCCTTTGGCAGAAGGATGCCTACTGGGGCCTTAGGGCACCAAGGATCTTTCTTACGTGCCTGGAAGACCTTTGGAATCATCTACAAGTCAAATCAGAAGAAATGTCTATTTTGTTCATCTCCCGGTGGCTAGTAAGTGAGTCTTCTAGTAAGTCTAATATTTGTCAGGATTACAAGTTTTGAGCTCCGGATCCAAATGATTACATCGGCACATTGGGAAAACAGGAAACCTGATTGTGCCCAGCTGGAAAGAATTTTCTCTTTCCAAATAAAATGTGGCTTTTAAATATCTAGGACTAAGTTAGTTTTGCCTTTTCCAAAGCCTAAGAGAGATAACCCTAAAGGATGCTTTTGACTGAAATCCTAAGACAAGTATTAAGCAGTATTTATGAGCCATGTGCTCCCACTCTGTGTTTGCATCTGGAACTTCTGCTTCTCTTTCTTGTTGCTTTGATGTCACATCCCTTTGTATTTTTTAAATGTTTAGAAGAACCTTAGTGCGACAGAATACTAAATAATAAAGTCTAGGACATAAAAGGGTACTGTGTAAAGTATTTCTGATAAGGAGTGCTCCCATATGTGGACTGCAATATGGATGAGCATCTTGAGCGTTCTGACTGTGCTGCATATATCATTTATCTTTGTTAGTAACCTGGTTGTAGTGGCATCATTAAAGAGCTATCACTTCTGAAAATTTTGTTTAGAACAAGGACGCTTTACCAACCACCATTAATATCACCACTATTTAGTAGCTCAATCAAATCTCAAATCAGATTTGTGCAATTTGCTGGTCTCAAAAGCTCTTCCCTCTGCAGATGCGATTAGGTAAAAGGACCTGACATTAAAAAGGGTTAGCCCTTGGCATTGCAAGAATATTGTAAGTGCCTAGATATCAAAATACAGAAAGCATTTCAAAATATTCCCAGCCATTTTGTGCAAGTCACATTCATGATGCTTTCGGACATATCCACATGATTTTTGAATGTGTGCCCTGTATCCAGTAATACGGTCCTTTATCCCTCCCTTCTTCCGCCGTGAATTTAGGTTAAGGGACACCTGTTTTCTCCTGCGAGTCCACATGGGTAGTAGGTGGGATTCAGAGTAACTCCGCGGTGTAAACCCCTTTGTCCACCGGGTGGCAGTGAAAGGCCGAGTTACAAAGGGGACGGGCCCGGCGCGGGAGCCGCTCCCCTGTGGGCCCCGCGGGGTCCCTTCTCGGCCCGGAGCACTTTCTCCTGGCGCGGCCCAGCTAATCAGGCTCCGAACTTCATTCCTTTGTGTTAGGAAGCGACGATGTGTTCACTGGTTTGCTGTCTACATCTTCAACAGAGTGCAAGGAAATAATTTCTTACCCTTAAGCGTACCGGCGGGGCAGAGCTGGAGGTAACGCAGCCAACAACCGCCAGAACGTGGCTGTGCTTCAATAGTGTGATCTGAGAGATAAATATCATTTGATTTAGAATGTGCTTGATCGCCGTGTGTTTTGTGAACATGTGTTCCTACCTTATGCCTTAGTATTTCACAACTGTTCCTCTCGCTGCAGAGGCTGCTACACCGAGCTGGCCCAGCTCCCTCGTCCTTTGGGACGTGCTCTGACCCCTTGGCAGGGCTCTGTGGGCTCTGGGGATCTATCATTGCTTCTGGATACTATTTTCTAAATATTTCAGAGAGCTGCTGACAGGAATAAGTGTGTTTCTTAGATACCTTGCCATCACCTGGAAAATACGGCACTTGTCATGACTTCTCTCACTTAACCTGAAAGGATGTTCAGCACACTAAGTAGTTTTAACGCTATTTTGAACTTGCTGGTAACCACCTTTTGCTATCCTTTGATTGTCTGATTCCCACCTGCCAACTCACCTACTAATTTAGGAAGTCGTGCCCCGCTCGTTCTCCCTGCAGAACAAATGTCTTGGCTTCTGCTTCCGGCAAGGATCTGAAAGCACTGTGCAGCAGCGGGTATTCAAACTGAAAGGGCAGGGAGAAGAGAAACCAGTCCAAGTGAGAAGCTGTCTGTGTTCAGGATAATTAATGTGTAAGTATTTGAAAACTGCAGGACTGAAGTTGCTTAGCTGTACCCTCCCCAGAACAGGAAGAAAATAGGTCCAAAATCAAGAAAAAAAATGAATTTGAAAGTGGTTCCTTTAATAGTACAGTGAAAAGTATGGATTTGGGTCCTTACATGTTAATTTCCAAGGATGTCTTGATATGGAGTGGCAAGGTTTGGCTTTGTGATTTTGGTTGTATAGGTTAGCGATAGATGCGGATCAAATCCTGCCACTGGTTTTAAATCTACTTTCAGGTCTGGCAGCAAAAAAAAAAAAAAGTATAAGGCATTATAAGTCAAATAGTATGACTTTATTAGTACTTTAGCTTTAAAGCCCAACTATATATATTTCATTACTTTACCATGTGTGGTGAGGGCTGTTACCACCGTAACTGCTGTTGCCATGTCGTTACTCTCTGTGCCACTGCCAGAGAAACAGCAGGTTGCCTGAACTGGAACAGGAGGTGTACCTCCCTCCTGCTTCAACAGCTACAGCATTTTCAACCCTGTTCAGTACTATTTTTCCAAGAGAATCTTAACTATATGTAAATGTGTTTATTTATGTGTTAGTTACTCTTTGGAAGCATATTGCTTTCTCTGTTTCCTGAGAGGGCAGCAGCTGGTAACCGCAAGTACTATGCTTGTTGAGCATAAGTATTTCAAGAACTCGGCTCTACCAGAGCTATCAATTGCTTTACTAATTGGCAGTTTTGTAACAGAGAGCTGTTAAAATACTGTTCCCCAAAAACATTCTAAAACAAGTCAAATGAATTATTTTGCAGGAAACAATCACTTTCCATATTTTGGTACTAGTTCTTTAAGTCACCTAAATGAGTTACATACATTGGACAAGGATGTTAAGGATATTCAGGCTCTTCATTAGATTTATATAAGCACTCAGGTGTCTCAAAAAGACACCATCCTGTACCTACCTATATACAGGTACCCATAGATATATGTAAAAACGTCTCTAGAAGTTGGCTTCCTGTTTCCAGCAGACCCAGGCACTGGTGTTCTTTAGAATTTGTGTGTATAATGTATATTGGGTTGGTTAGGCTACTGAAGGAATCCATAAACCATATTTGCTGTCCTTTTGCAGTCAATATCATTATTTATGTTTGACATAAGTGTATTTTTTCCCAGCTGAGAGGAAGAGTAAGTTTGATTAGGATGAGGTATCTTTATACAAATGGAACTGCTCTTGCACTATGGTGTTCTGTGGGGATGGCGATATTGTTGGCTTTTTTTTTTTAAATCATGTCCCCAACTGACAGCTGTAACCTGAGCAAAAACTGTGTTTTCAACAGGCTTAAAGATTCTCTGTAATTCCATGAGTTAATATGCTGATCCTCTAGAAAAAGATCTTGAGTAGGAAAGTAATTAAACGCCTCTGCAAATTCAGATCACATTTTTTCCCCACAAGCAAATATTAGACACTTAGGCTTACTGAAGCTCAATATGATCTAGTTTAAGAAAAAAATGTCTATACAGATTAAAAGTTATTCCCCTTCAGTGGTGAGAAGGCAACCAGTCCCTGCTGCTGCTGCTTCTAGATCATTTTCTAGCATCCACAGCTGCAGAGTAGGACTAGATTGGCAGAACATACAGAATAGCTCTTGAATGACTGATGTCCTCCTTTAGTAGAAGTGCTAGCTACTTCCTTGCCTTCGCTGAGTATTTCCTTATGCAGCACTCCTCTTTGACTTTCTAGTAGTTGACATCGATGTGAAATAATTGGAGGTAGGTGAAAACAAGGACAGCCTACTGGGAAATGACAAAAATATCTATTTGCTCCTCTCTGTGTCCAGTGAGCTGTTGCTTTATATCTTATGACTATCTGCAAATTCTTTTTTTAGTCAAGAGCCACTTGGATCAAGTTCAGCTGGGCAAAATGCAGTTAGGCAGTTGGGAAGGTATTAAAATACACCACTTTGGACTTCTTTGTAGGGATTATAACCTGGAGATTGTCACCAAACTACTACTGTGAATTAGCTTGGCCATCCCAATACTCTTGAAAAATTGTCCGTTTCTGTCTCTCAAGCCTCAGGCCCGATTTGCTTTTCTTAGGGAATTCAGCTTTGTCTATAACGGGAAATGGAGCAGGGAATTGTTGGTCCATCTTTGTCCAGTGCTTGGAAGACATAAAGTATTTTTGGAAGCTGCTTGGTATAGTTGCCCATATTCTCCTCAGGCAAAGTAATCTAACATTTGCTCTTCGCTGCCTGCCCTTAGCTAATCATTCAAGCAGCTCTTGCTCTCCTTCTGTTCCCATAAGGCAACTGGATGTCTTTACTGCTAGTTCTGATTGAAGACACTGACCCAAGAATCCGATTTATGGACAGTCTTGAGTGTGTTTGGCGGACTTCCTCAGCTGCTGTACTTTGATACTCAGTGGGAGCTCTGTCTTTCTGGTATTGCTCCTCTCTTGTCATTTTTATTTTCTATTTTTCACTGAGTTTTCATTTTGATTAATTCTTTTTAAGCTGTGCACTGCTTTTAGTCCCGGGTTTGGATTTCTTAGGATTGAGGGTGCTTAATGCCCTCAGTTGCTCTTTCCTAACTTAAGTAATTCAAATATTGTAGTGACAACGCTGCACATTTTACAGAACACAAATAGGTTTTTTAAGTTCTTAGATGTCTTACTGTGAATTACCAGTAATCCTGTGCTAGTCAACATCTGTGCTGTCTGGATGTAACTCATCTTGGTTTTCATTTTTTTCAGCTAGCAGAGAAGGAATTGTTCCTGTGGCAACCAGATCCTGCAGGGTTAATACTATTTCTTTGAAGTTACTACTGATACTGCTTGCTACATCTTTTTGTCATCATTCTTCAAAGTATCTTCTCTTGCCTGGATTGTCAGTTTAAAGGAATACAAAATGAGTTACCAGGATAGGAAAAACTCTGCTGTTTTAAAGCCATGATAAAGCTCTAATCTTACAAATGAGTGTGATACGCAGTGCACACAGGCTGTGAATAAGGTTTTGCTTCTGTGGTTCTTAATAACGGGCCAGACTTGTGTGTGTAAAAGCCTTTCCATCCAGAATACAAAACTAATAATATTATTATTTCATTTCAAGTCAAGAATACCCTTCTGATATTAGTTAATTAGTTGCACAGTTTTACTTCGTTCATTGAGTTACTCTATTCTCTGTGAGAATAATTCAGTGTTGTGCCAGAGAAGGTTCAGACTGGACAGTAGGCAGCATTTCTTTACCAATAAGGTGGTAAAACACTGGAATAGGCTTCCTAGAGAGGTGATCGATGTCCCAGGCCTGTCAGTGTTTGAGAGGCATTTGGACAATTCCCTTAACATTTAATACCAATAACTCTTGATCAGTCACTTTAGATGATTGTTGTAGGTCCTTCCAGCTGAAATCATTCTCTATTCTATTCTATTCATTGCCTTGTTCCATGCACCCTGAAAAATATGACTGTAACAGTAAGCAAAGTACCTTGCTATTTAGTAACATCTCTGTTTGCATTTCTGTTTTTCAGTGTAGGATGCTTCAAGCTTTATTAAAAGATAAATAAATTATTTACAGTGGAGAGCTGCTGCAGTCTAGGCACCTAATTCTAATAATTCATTACATCCTAAAAGGAATAATTCATCTTTTCAGTAAAGGTAGCTGGGTCATTCATGACTTGCTTGGCAGACTCCCTCTTATTTTTCACTTGTTAGTCATCTGGAGTGAGCAGATGCTTTGTACATCCTCCTCTCCTTGTCTTTCGATATTTAGATATCTTTGCAAATAAGCAGCATATTTAGGAGCCACAAAACAACTGCCACAGTTAGTAAATGAAATCCCTACAGATTTAGCCTCCTCTGTCGTTTGGCTGCTTCTAAAAACTTTTCCTATTATGCTGCATCCCTTTCCATTCATTTCAGCATTTCTTCTCATCATATATTTAATCCTCAAACAACTTTTTAAAGTGCTGACCTAAATTATCAGAAGTGGTGATTTATTTCCTATGCCTCAGATTTTAAGTGCTCAAATTAAGAGTGGATCTTGAAAGCTTTGCTCTCTTGAAGCCTTTCAGTTGCTCCGCTAAAGACTGAGATACCCCAAAATCACTTGGTGTTTTGAGCAATTTCAGTCAGTGGATATTGAAGTGAAAGTGAAATATTCTTAGAATTTTGTCACAAGTACAAACTGAATGAAAAAGCACGGACACAGAGAGTTTTGAATTTACACGTACGTTAGAAAGCGCCCAATTGCTTTGTTTTGTTTTTCCTCTAGACAAGTTCTATTTGCTGAAATATGAGAAGATATTTGCTGAACTATGGGAAGATCTACGCCATGTGCAAAAACTTAAATAGCAGCTTTTAAAAAACTGCCCCATTAACCTGATGAATTTCTAATTGCAGTAAAATGTAAAAGCTTTTTTTTCCCCCATGCTATGTAGGATTTTGTCCTAACAGTTTTTTGTAAAGCTACCTTGCTGTTAAAATAATTTCACTGCAGTGTTTGAGCATAATTTGTCCTATATTTCTTTTCCTTTCTCTGAGGAGTTACATAACTTCTTTCATTTCTAATGAGTTTTCCTAAATATAAATTGTGATGTTATATTACGCACCTCCTTTGGCTTCAGACCAACTAATTTGAAGTGGTTCAAGGCCAAAGAGAAGTCTAGGATCACATCCTAACATTCCTGGTGAAAGGTTTGTTTACGCAACCTTTTATTTTAATGAATTGTTCCATGGTTGAGTCAATCTTCTGTTGAAATTGATCTTATCCTTTAAATTCATGTAATACCCTAATAGAGTCTGGTTTGGCTATCTGCATGACCTTGTGTTACTTAGATGCTGTTTAAAAATACATTTGTATAACAGCCAAAACATGATTGTGCTTTCCTAAATCAGTTAACTTAACTTTAGCCATTTAAATGACTGTTTAAATCATAAGCAGGATTAACCTCGGAAGAGATCAGTAAAAGATCAACCTCATTTTACCTCTAAAGCAGCGCCTCCCCGCATTCAAGTACATCCCATCACTGCTGTCTCCCCAAATCCTTCTGCCAGAGCTCTCCCGCCTCATCAGCAGGACTGTCACCTTCCTGCTCCAACCGGGAAAAGCGGTGGCTCTGGTAGCTGGGAATCTCAAGAGGCCTGGAGAACAACTTGTCGGTACTTTCTCCCTCCCACTCAAAGCATTCCTCTCCTCTGCTGTATTTTGGCACCTTTCCTAAGAGCTGAACCTGCAGGTTTGTGGACGTTGTGAGGAGGTACAGCGCGTCATTTGCCTTGTGGCACCGTTCCCCCTCCTGCTGCAGCTGGAAGCTCAGAGCACTGATTCTCAGAGCAATCCTCCTGGCCTTTACTGGTCTGTATTGCTGTGGGTGTATCACTGCTGTCTGCTTCACCATTTGAGAAATCCTGCTCCTCAGAGGCTGAGCGCTTACAACTTTGTCTGTCTCAGTGTTATCCCCATGTGTGGACTATTTCCCCTCTGAAAAATCTTAATAATATTAATTCAGGATGATTAACTTTAGGAAGCCAGGCTTGAAGAATTGTTTGATGTTGTAAAGAGTTTCACAGCTTTCTAGTGACCATTTCTCAGTTTTCCCCAAATAAAAATTCAATATCCTCCTTTTCAGTGATTTTTTTAAATAATAGATATGCATTCTTCTATATCAATACTTTTTTTTTTTTTTTTTTTGCCATTTGGGAATTCTGCTACTCTGACAGTAACTGGAAATCACAACTTTTTTGTATTGCTGTTTTCTCTCATAAGTAAGGTGCCACTTTTGTTTATGCACAGGTTCACTGTTCACGTATGCATTATCCATTTCAACAAGAGTATAACAATTCTAGAGTTGTTCACACGTAAGCCAAATCATATACAAATCTGAGAATAAAAATCTAAAGAGAAATCATAGAATCATTTTGGTTAGAAGAGACTTTTAAGATCAGGAAGTTCAGTTTTAGCTTCATTGCTGTCCCAGGATGGATTTACTGGGCAGAGAGAGGGACTAAAGGGGCACCTCAGCACCATCTGGTGAGGTGAACTCCTGGTTGTATCACATGTGCTGGTAGCCACTCAGCTAGCTCTCCCTGTCTGACTTAGCCATGCATTTCCTGCATTTCCTTTGATAGATCATTTAATCACTTATTGCTGACTAAGAGTGTAATATCATTTCTGAAGATTATTGCCTTGTTGAAACGGACAAGTGGTTCATGAACATTTATATGAGAATGCTCTTCTTCCTGTGGTATTTGTAAGAGACGTGAGGAACCGAAGGGATGGACCACTTGATGCTTTAGGGTAAATAAACCACTAGGACACCTGACCAACAATAGGTAGTGCTGCTTTACTTGAGGAGAGTTTATCTCTCATCATGAATGCTTATGTTGCACGAGCAATTGCTGCATTGCACTGCATCAGCACTGTTCCCAATCCTGCTTTGGAATCAGCGACAGTTAAGTTGACAAAGCGTGACACGTGGTACGTTGAAGTGTTTTCAGCTGCACTAACGCAACAAATTGTAATGGCTCCAGAAGAGCCATTTCAGTTGATTGTGTCAATAAACTATAACCCACAAAGAACAGGATGTGGCCAACCCGAATAAAACATCGTCATGATGGTCACAATTTTTGTCCTCAGTTTTAGAAAAAGTATTTGCGGGGAAAAAAAACCCGCCACCTGTAATTTCTAGAGCTTTTGCCTGTGATGAATCAAGAAGTCCAGCCCTGTGGCACTTACCCATTTACAGAATTTCCTTCATTTCCCTATGTAGAGAGTGTGTGACTTTACTCTTCATACTTCTGCTACAAAATGAGGACTTGGCATGTGCTCTTGGTTTAGGCTAAATGGCAGACTGTCCTGTGCAATTGGTCTTTCTCCAGCTCTTGTGAGGCACAGGCCGACTGTTATTTAAGACTTCTGTATCATTTCCTGGACCAAGTGCCAGCAGACATAAGCTTACCATACTTCCTAATTTTTTTTTCTCCATTGGTTAGTTCATCAGGAAGAACGACATCTGCTCGACGGTAGTGCAAATTCTCTGCTTTCATAGTTAGGCTGATGGTACACACAGTGAATTCCTATCTCGCTGGGACCGTTAAGGTTTCAGAGTAAGTAAATCAGGGTACTATCTGACTTAACGCGACTAGCCACTTGGTCATCAATTCTGTGCACTGTCGGCTTTCTCTGTTGTCTCCGTTCCAGCCAAAACCCGCGAGGAGCTGTCGTCGCTTCCTCAGAGATCACTAACATTAGACAAGGATTGCTGGCTATGACGCTTGAGTGCCTCAGCAAGGATGTGTGTTATTTGTTAAAGCACCTCGAACTTGCCGAGTTACTCCGTAGAGGTTATAGAGGAGGACGGTCCTTTCCCAAAATTTACAACCCCCTGACTAACCAGAGCAAAATGACCTACAGCAGGAGCCCTGGAGGAAAGAGGTGTGCTAGTTTTGAAGACACATTTCAAATATTTTTTCATGTTAATACATACATTTTTGATCCTAAAGGCAGCAACTTCTGACTAGGAAGCAGCCAATGTTCTTAGTAAGTTACCTCATTCATTCCTCTAAAACCAGCTGCAGCAAACTATAGTTGGTTATTTGATATCAGAAATTAAATCCTCTTAGCTGGTCATTTCACATACCTGGCAAATAAAGACACTTACTAGTCACAGACATTTGTGTGTGTTTGTATATGCATATGCACACAAAAACACTTTTTTCTTTTCCTGTTACATCATAGCACATGGGGCAAAATGCACTTGAAATGAAAAACAGTAAGCTAAGTATTCAGAGTAGTACTCATGCTACTAGCGCTAGTAGTGGAGCAGTATCTAGTTGCTTAACAAAATGCTGTGTAAGGATTTTTTTCTGAACCTAGAGAACCAGCTGAGACTATGCCTAGTGAGTGTAAGCTCACAAATGGCAGATTAAAGAAAGGCACAGTGCCAAAGAGAGTAACAACTTACACTGTAGATAGGCTACCCAAAATTCTTCTTTTCTCTGCAATGGACACTAAAACAAAGTACCCTGTGAATATGGTCAAATAAGTGAAAAAAAATGCCTCGCCAGTCAACTGAGGAGTTTACATCCATTCACCTTAAGTGATACTTCCTCAGGCACACACTTAATACACACTTTTGACCATCTTTAGCTCCGTCAGAAGGGCTCAGATATGAAAATCACAGAGGCCGGAGATGAAAAGACCTAGTCAGACAATTTGTTAAACCATTTGGTGTGTTATTGTGGCTCCCTATAGTATACTGTCAAATACGCTTCCGATTATCACTTGGACTTTTGATGTCATTTGGATTCTGAATGACTTTGGCTTCACACACAGATGAATGGATTACACTCATCCATCTGTGGGTTATTCATCTGTTCTGTTCAAGAACACTTGCTTGTAAGATAAGGGTATTGCCAAAATTAAATAAAGTGCTTCTTGGTTGGTTTTTTGTTGTTTGGTTTTTTTTTGAGAAGTCCCTCTGTTTCCACTTACAGGTCCAATTTTCTACATAAAATGAGTTACATAGTTTTTCTACTTAACACATCCAAGTGTGATTTATGAAACGTTACTCAAGTAAGACAAGCTTATTTTACACTTTATTTACTCAGAACAGAACGCTGATGGGAGAAATAAATGAGACAGACAAGCTGATCCACGGTCAGAGACATGACTTGCTTTACACCACAACCAGGAAGGGAATCTGGACCTCTTGCATTACAGACCATTGACCCTGGGAAAAAAGAGAGATGGAATGCTCTCTGGAACGAACAACTGGAGCAAACCACGTAAGAAATCAGTATGTACTGAGAGATGAATGCCGGCCATAGCTGCCAGACACGTGGGTCAAGATGATCTGAACATGTATAGCTGCAAAAATAAGGCACCGAGAGGTATACAAATGCTGCTACCCTTATAATGGTCAGAGGTAAATTCATTATTTCAGAGTCCTCTATCTGGTGTGATCTTCAACAACAACAAAATCAGAGCTGCTTGCTCAGCAATGGAGAGGCACAACAATCGATTTCTACCTTGAAAATGTTTTGTGTTGGCTTGGAAGTATTCTGTTCTATATCTGAAGGAACCTATTCCATTGAAAACGTTTTAAAAATAAGTGTTAGCCCACTGACCATTCTCATCTTCCAGTATGCTTATTGGGCTGCTGCAAAGGTAGTTAGCCAGCCAGCAGTTTAACTAATTAAGTTGTGCTTCCCAGAACCGTGCTGATGACATCAGCATTATCGATCATGTTTATGACAAAAAAAAAAGCAGCCAATGAAGGAAGATCCATTGCTCTGTGCTCCCTGAGAAAGGAGAGGGGAAAAAAAACCCAAACAAAGAGTTATTTGCCAAAGAGAAAAAAAAAGGAAAAGAGATGACAGGAACTAGTGCATCTTTCTTTAGGAGACCAACAACAACAAAAAAATCATATTATTATTTTAAACTGTGAGATTGAGATTTATTTTTATAGCAAGATCGTTAAACAGTCTTCAGTAGATTTTTTTTCATTTTTCTCTGCACCAGATTTTCCTTTGTGAAGTGAGTGAAATCTTTACTCCAATGAAGTCAGCAGGACTTTCTCCAGTGACTGTAACTGAACTCAGGTTTCATTTGCACCATTACTGTCCACTTAAGAGCTTGCACAAGGGCCAAAAAGGGATGTAGATGGCTAATGTCATTTTTCATACAGAATAAAATTCTTAAAGAATACTCATAAATATAATGAGGTTTTTGAGATTTGAAAAAAAATAATCCAACCCTTAAGTTTGGCTATGCTCTGCACAGAAAAGCCTAAATTCCCATTAAAGATGTGAAATTCTGACTTGTACGTGGAAAATCGCTGGTATTCTCTATCCACACGCATTACAAACTTGCCCATTTTAGAATTAGCCCAAATTCAGCCACCGATGACCAGAATCTGGTGCTTTTAGATGCAAAACAGGAAAGCCAGGTCTGTAATGTATTAGTTGCTAGGCTAAGCTGTCATCAGCATAGGTTGACTTTTATCTGCAGTTCACATTTGCATCAGCACTGCTAAATATTTCTGTGGCATGAATCCCAAGCACAAGCAAACCTTTAGTCCCTGCCCCTTGTGGTATCAAGAAAAATCTTGTCCAAATGGTAGAATAAACTAAGAGAGTGATGCTTTGACAGCAAGAAAATGTGAAGAATTGCAGTCACTTTCAAGTTTTACAATCTAATTTTCAATATTTTACAGTATTTTGCGTACAATTTGTGCTTGCTGAAGGCACAGAAGGGGAAAGAAGGGCTGCTCGTGCTATCGTGTGAAGAGGCTGGTTGCTTTTGAAGCAGAAAACTGGCTCTAGGCTGCGCACCCGTCTCTGCTGCTTTTCTCTCAAGAGCCGCCGACTTGTTGCATCGCCCACAGTGGTTCTCCCTCCAGACGCTGGGAAGCAGCGCACCTGCAAGAATACCTAACGAGCACGCTGCTTGCCTTGGGTCAAAGACAGCACAGTGATTAGGAATTACCGGCTTTTGGTTTTGTTGTTGTTTTTTATTTTTTTTTCCTCCAAGACAGACGAGATCATAAGATGTCCTCTCTCATGGGGGCTGCAAAGCTCTGCAATACGCATTTACCTTGAAGGAATGCGAGCGCCGGTTCCAAGATTCGCATTTTCCCCCGCCTTTTGCAGAGAGGGAAGGCTCTTAGCGCCCTGACAAGCACGCTCGTCCTTCCGCTGGAGAGAAAAAGCCGCCGCGCTAAGGACGGAGCATCACCGACC